>VZSE01002020.1:1383290-1497812 GCA_013398275.1 Promerops cafer | reverse complement strand
GGGAAATCAGGAGCAAAGGGCCTCTACCGAGTAAAGATGAAGGGGAGAAGATACAATGTTTTGAGGCCCAATGGGGTAAGAGAGCTAACAGAACTTTCCAGAACAGGAGTGTTAACTGAGGATGATTAAAGAGTCAAGAAACTTGGAAGAGGGAGAGCAAGGGGTGGAACTAGAAACTGGGGATGACTGATGATTATAGAGCCTCTGGAAAGGTCTGCATCCTGTCAGGGTTAGACTCCGGTCTCATCCCATGGGGCCCAGCCGACATCCGCTTGAGGTCTGCAAGGCCTCCCATGGGATGCAACAGAGATAAGGTAATTTTCTACATATTCTTGGGTAAAATACCAAGTTAACTATCCCAGAAGGTACTGGACTTGGATGCTTAATAAACTTGTAAAACCTTGAGCCATTTTTCTAAATAATAATAATAAGTTTAGAGCTCTGACAGACAGTAACTGACTTGTCTCTACTGTCTGCTGCAGCTTTGATCCAGGCCTGTGCTGTCATTTTGCTCAGCAGTAAATGGGTAACTTTGGGCGCAAATTTGCAAAATGAGTTACCATAACCTCAGCCATTTGGGGGGCCAATGGGGCTTGAACAGACTTCCGACTTCTCTTTTTCAAAGCTGACTCTTTAAAGCCAAATTGTATCACTGCACATGAGCAGGTTGATATTTAACTGTGAACCTTGGAGTGCAGTGTGCTTGTGCTCTCAGTTCTGCATTTGTCCTACTTTAGGCTCTGCTCAAGAAACTTGCCTTTGACTATCCTGACTCTTGAAGATGTGGTGCTTCTTTCTTTGTATGTTTACTAAATTTTACAAAATACTTTTTATACTAGAGCTTGTAAATATAATGCCATCTAAATGCTTGATATTATCCTTGAATATAACCTTAAACAAACAAACAAAAAACCCCCACTAAAACCTCTAAGTAACATCAGTAGAAGGAAACCTTAAACTGCGAGCGAGTTAATACAGATGACATGGGTAATTTTATGTCTCGAAAAATAATTTATGGCTTTCAATAAAAATGGACCTAATGAAGTATGATATTCAAAATGTATTTATTAGTTTGTATTTTTCAGCTAATTTTGTTTACTGACATCTTCTAATTGGGAAGATGGTTGTATGTTGATTTTGCTGGGAGATATTTATACTTGTATTTCTTCTTCTCCAACGCTTGAATTTGTGGTGTCTCTGCAATCCGACTGTGACTGTTTCTGCTGTACCAGGTGATATGAGAAGGGAAGTAACAAGGTGGAAGGATGGAGCAGAGTGGAGCTCTGAGGATCAGCACCCCAGTGGGTGGCACGTCTTTAGGGACCTTACAGCACCCAGCCAGTTTCTCATGTGGCACGTGTAGCTGCTCAAATGTGCCCCTGCCCAGCAGGGCAGTCCACAACCCAGGCTGAGGCCATGATGTCAACATAACACTTTAATGTTAGATTTAGAAAAAGGAAATTATGCATTTTGTTGTCTCTCTTTCTTCCCCCCCGCCCTAGGTACTGGAAGTGCAAGATTCATGTCAATATTTTAAAAATACTTTGGTCCTATTTTCTTAAGATGTTCTGAACATCTTAAGATGTTTTTACTTATTTTTTCTGTCCTGCTTTGTTGCTACAGCAATGAGAGAAAACTTTAATGTATGAACATTCACTGCACTGTACAAAAACATTATGAATCATTGCATTTATTTCTGCTTCCTAGAGTACAAATGTCTTACTCAGCATATTTCGTAACAAAATATATTATTACATGTTTGCCTGAAGCCTACAGTCCCACTAATAGGAATCATATTTCCCATACTAAAAGTTGATGGAGTTTCTGTCACAAGCAGCTTTTAGAGGGATTTATAAAGTGTCTCTATATTATTTTTGTATCTGTATATGTTTTTTAATTGCGCTTTGCCCAACAGTAAAGTACCATTAGTAAATGTTATTTCTGTGTGTGGTGGTGGATGGGAAGATGTCTCAAAGAACATGGTGATGAATTGACTTTGGCAATATATATGTTATTTACAAAAAAATCCTACCTCCTTTTCTTTATGCTTCGGCAGAATCACTGTGGCTTCCTAGCATTGTGGTGAAACAGCACTAGCATATCACTAGATGAGTAGGAGTTAATTTAAGAGAGTCTGAACACAGATACACAGAAATACATTTCACAGCAATTTGTACTTCATCTATATATTTATTCTTGTGAATTCCAAATTCATAGACTTCTAAAGGTAGTCTTAAGTTTAGTGTGGTAGAAAAGAGTGTAGGCATCCTAAATAAGGATCAGACATCACCTAATTCTTGCATTCTTTGAAACAGAAACATCAGCTAAGTTTTCAAGTGTTTATTCTTCCATCGGAATGATACATCCAGCATGCACTTGTTTATGTTTTTATTTCTATGCAGAGAAGGAAGGATTTGTAGTTATTATCTAAAAGGAAAAGTGACAAGTACTTTATAAAAGGGACATACCTGGACTCAAGAGGAATCACTTGAAGACCTAATATTTCTTACCCTCTTGCAATTCAAATCAACATAGTATCCTAGTTCCCTAACAGCATTACTGTGCTCATAGCAGAGCTGTGAAACAACTGTTGTGTTTCTGCCCCCAAGGCATTACAATTTGCTGCCCCCTTTTGCTTACCATTCAACTTCTCACCTGCCTGTGAATCAGGGTAGCTGAGCTGTAGGTGCACATTTGCTTCTGTCAGTTCTTCTAGAGGAGTGATAACCTCTGGCAAAGGAATGAGTAAGACAACCGTGAGATAATGGGGGTTATGTATTTGAGAATATGTAAAAAAAATTACTAAAAGATCTTCTAGGAGTTCCAGAACTGTAGAAACTGTCAGAGACATGACACAGGATGTGTTGGTGCTTGACTGTTTCACTTCTCCTGACCCAGTTTATGGTAGCAACTTTTTTCTTACTACTGAATTTGATTTGATTACATTTCTGCCAGACAAACAAGAAAAAGTGTTTATAAATGACACTTTATATACAGAACAAATCAAGATGAAAATCTTCTAGGAGAAGAAGTAAGAAAGTGAAAGCAGACTCAAATTTTCACAATTCTATGAAAGAAAGTAATTTCCTTTAGAATTGTTTTTACCTTCCTAAGAAGAAACTTAGTATCTAACGTACCTAGAGCATATTAGGAATTTTCCCTGTTTCTTTCTTTATCTCACTCTTCCTCTGTTCCTCGATTCCTCCCTCCCTTGTTCACTCTTTATATCTATGCTCTAATAATTTGATCTAAAATGCATATTGCAGTTCAAGTCCAGTCATTTTCCTAGTATTCACAAAGTAGTAAGCTATTCCATGACATCAACTATTTTAAATGATCCTTCTGCTTGATTATTTGGTTGGTTATTTAGGAGTAATATTGGAAATATTAGACTACTTTGAGAATATAAATCATATACCGCCAGACAGACAGGAGTTTGCCTTGTCCAAAAATGTAAGATATATGACTCATTTTTATCTTTGGTTTTCCACTGTAAAGAATGGGTGTCAGCTTCCTGTGTAATTTTGATTTGTTTATCCAGCAGTTTTGTTTGTCCATGCAGTTTTCTCTTTGCCAGTTGTGGTCTATATTTGGTTTCCATAAAAGGTATGTTTTCTTTGAGGCTATCTTTTTTTTTTACTATTGCCAAAACCACAAGTGATGCACCATTACTTGGACTTTTGTTCTTAATTTAAACTTGGCATAGTGTCTTCTTCTGGTGTAAAACATGAAACAAAATCCTTTCTGACATAAAATCTAGGAGGTAACTCCTTCATTTGAGATTGAGTGTGGGTTCTGTTGTATTGAGTGAGCTTTTCTACTTTCCTTGCATTAGGAAGTGGGATATTAGGGATGAGGCAAGAATATTTACCTGATGGTTGAATATTTACTGGGGTCAATCTGTCCTATGGAGTATGTGGGGAAGGCTCTAATAAGACATACAGAAGTTAAAAGTTGGGGAGAGTAGTTTATTTTGACGAGGGAGTTCCATCAGAAAGCTGTACCAAGCCTTTCTTACTTTTTTTCCTAGTCTGAATGACTTTGGTGTATTTGAGCAAACTGGAAATATGTGAAAGTGGAAAAAAATTGGTTCCAGTTGCTAAAACATAAACACATGTGGGTTTGCCCAGTAGCAATGGTAATAAGAAGTTCTGATGTAAAATACTTGTTAGACTAAGATGACAGCAGTTGAGAAGGTTTCTTTTCCTTTCCATGCTTTTTTATCCTCCCTCTCCTCCATCCTTCTCCCTCCCTCTCCCCTTCATCCCCTTCCTCCATTTCCTTTTCTTTCTTCTTTACTTATTTTCTTTACTTCCTTTCCTTATTTCCTTCCTTATAAGACCAAACTTGAAATGCCAAATTGGTCTGAGCATGACAAATATGGAAGAGTGGACTACAGGGAAGTAATAGATATAAAAGCACAAAAGTTTCCTGTATTTCACCTTGTGTTGTAAATGCAATTTATTTATTCATCCTGGAAAGAAAGGAAATTGCAATATAATATTTTATGTTATACAGTCTTAGCCAAAGAAATCCAAAACAATCTGTGAAGAGCATATACAAAATTTCTGTGGATAAGATGGTGAGATTACTTACCTACTGCAGGCTGTGGCGACCTCTTATCTTGTCATGGTTGTGCCATCTATTTGCCCACTCCAAAGATGTGTCACTGCAATCTCAGACAGCACCTTCTAAAGTTTTTCTGAGAACAGGCTGTGAAAGTACAGCCTTTGGCTTTTCTCAGCCCTTCACCTCTACTGAAATTGGTATGAGTTCAGTCTAGGTTTGTTGCAGTATAGAATATCACAAGCTAGTTCTTAGTTACCTACTTTTCTCTTTCTGCCCTTTATTTAATCATTTTTGTTCTGGGGAAACTAGCATCAAGTTAGAGGTGAACACAAGGCTGTTGATTTACCTTGTCTTAGCCACACAGAAGTTGCTGTGTTTGAGCTCTTCAGGGCAATCTGTACCTCAGCAGGGAGGAGAGAATTACGATGTGGAGAAGGGAGAAGGCTTGAATTGTACAAGCTATGCTCCTTTGTCACAGAGTCTCTTTCTTTCCTTGCCTAGTTCTGAAGTGGCAAATGTTGCTATTTATGCCTTCAAACAGTGGGGAAAAGAGAGTATACCTTTCTATTTGTTAGAGCAGCTCAGTTCAGATAGTAATATAAATAGTGTGAGCTTGAACTTAAGGAAGATGTTTTTTACTGTATTTTATAAATAAAGGTGAAAAAAAAGATAAAACAATTTGAACAACTAACCTAACTCCTCCTCAAGAAGCAGATCAAATACTCTTCTATTTGGCCTAGGTACGTAAACATGAATCTCCAGGTGTCTGTATCCATGCTGTTGCAGTGTTTGAAGGTGCAAGTCGTTCCAATTTCATTCCTACTGACACTTTTAACTGATGCTTTTCTGAAATTTTCAAAGCAAAACCCACAAGAGATCCTAGTACTAGCTGTACCAGATTTGATATTGTCACATGAATATAACAACAGAGTGGGATCTGTTGGAAAAGCAAAACTTCATTTTGTAGTGTACTATTTTCTTCCTGTCTTTATCAAAATTTTCAGTCAGCTATAGTTTGCATTGAAAATAAAGGAAAGAAGTCTCCATTTAGGTAAGAGCACAGCTAAATAGTGCTTTTGGCATGCAGGGTGTGACTTGTCAGTGTTTGAATCTGAGTGATGAAGAATACAGGTATACAGTTCAAAATCTCCATTTCTGTGCACTGCAACTGAGAGGAGCGTGCCTGAAAAGCCTGGGGAAGGCAGCACTGTTAGTTATAATTCTGGCCAAAGTCTTATATTTGGTATAAGTAATTTTGTTGCTTTGGGGTTTTCAACTGTAAAAGTAGTAGTTTATTGCCTTCAGTACAAAATACAGAAATGGCTAATTTTTGTCATGATATCTAGTAGTCAAAGAGAACTAACACATAACGTTATTTTCATATTAAAATACACTGTGACATATTTGAAATAGTAATTTGGATTTTTTTTTCCAACAGAAAGGCCCGCAGTTTCTATGGCATGATTTCTTTGATTTCTTCAGGATTTCCATGTACAGTTCATTAGAAAAATCACATATAAACCACAGTTGTGTAGCATAGCTCATTAGATAATTTCTTTATTTGATAGGTTTCTATATATGATCTAGTAGAGAATCTATGAGAGCCACATTATATCAATAGGCATTTCTATCACCACTTACAAGAGTAAGAAAATTGAATTTTGTTTAGCAAGGATCAATTAGAAAAATAAAGAGATAAGACTTTAAGCACAAGTCAGAGGATGCTGAAGCCAAGTGTACTCCCCAAAGTATTAGAAATCTGCTTTGTTGCTCTTAAGTTCCTTGACTTTTTTCTTTCCTCTTAATCCCATCTGAGATATTCTGCAACCATATAAAATGAACTTTTGTTTTTATGCCGTTCTCAGGGCTTAGTTGAGAAAGAGGAGTGCAGCTGTGATGGCCTTGGCCATAGACTCTTTTTCACTGAGACACATTCCTTTCTCCTTGCCTGCATCACTGGGCTTTTGTCCAAAACCAACTACATCATGTTTATATTGTGTCCTCCTATGCTTTAGCCTTCCTTAGGATCCTGTCCTGCTCAGCCCTCACACTATGTCACATTCATTACAGTGACTACTTTATTCCCCTTTACTCAGACTAAGTTGTGAGAACTGTCACATCACTTTGTGCTGAGCACATTTAAGATTTTTTTGGTTAGAAAAGATATGAACAAACTGTTACAGGGATACCCCAAGAAAAATAAATCTTCATCAGCCAAAATTCTTATATGCTCTTCATAATTTTAGCTTCAGCTTGATTTTCTAATAATGTTCAAATTCTGTCAGACAGAATTTCTAAAAGATCTAAAGCTTCAGGTTCCAGACTGTCATCGAAGACTCTTCTTGGATGGCTCGTGCCTTTCTCCACTCTTCTGCTTTTGATATTGGAACCCCTTGATCCAGTGTTCTTAAGACTAAACCATTTGCTTCTTACTCTCAGCAGAAGTACATGGCTGCTAATGCAAAGGCTTTTTACTGGCTGAACAAAGTAGTGAACACAAATTGACAGGTAATTCCATTTTCATGTGCCTTTGAAAACATTCTTAGCCACTTTACTCTTACAATGAAAGAATTGTATAAAACTTTCTAATTAATTTATGTCTATGTGTCTTGTTGCAGAAAATGAGGTTAGTCTCATTTTCATTTAAAAAAAAATTACTCTTTCTTGTGTAGTTCACTTTTGGATGAATATTGTAGTTCAGTTTTTCTGTACTGTGACAACTGCATGTTTTCTTTATGCAAAACTGGAGAAAACAAAACTGCCAAAGGTTATTGAACGAAATGCATATAATTTGCACAGCCCTGCAATTTAATGTACAAGTGATTGAATTAAGAGTTTGATCCTTTCCTTCCCTTTCTGATCCCCTTCCTTCTTTTCCATTCCCTTTCCTTTTGATCCAATAAAAATTACATTAAAAATCTAAATCTCCCTAGAGCACTAGGTCACATTTTACCATGAGAGTCAATGATATTATGAAAATATATGAGGATCTCCCTAAGGTCCTATGTTACAGTTTTGTATCTAGTGTTTATCAGTGATTTATTTGGCTGTTATGCAGTGCTCCATCTCTACATACTGCAAATATCTTTTCCACAGCTGACATGTCTCTTGGCTCATAAAATTTTCTCTAAATGAAAAATATTGCAGATCTGGCCACAGTAAATAGCAGGAAAATAATTTCATGGTGGAAGTTATCCATAAATAAGTTATCCACCACATCTTCCATCAAGTATCACAAACATAGCAGTGCATTATGCTATCTACATATGCTGTGTGTTTTGTCAGAAGCATAAAAACACAGCCAAATGCAACTTAATGAACTTTTTTTTTATTTTTACTTAGGAAAGAAAACTATTTCTTCAAGTCTCTTTTTATTGATAAATGAAAAAACACATGAGATTTCTTAATATTTTCTTTAATTTTATTTTTGGATGTAAGGGAGGAAGAGCATTTAACGTTGAAGGTGCAGTGACACATCGTGGCAAGTATATTTACTAGAAGTTTTTATAAAATATGTTTCTCTACACAAATATCTCCTTTTGGTGTTTTTAAAGAAAATTTTGAGGCACTTTTTAAATCCAGACCCAGGTATTGGGCTATAATCTTTAAAGTGTAAAGCAAACTGTGTACACCTGGAGTTTTTTGAAACTGAGGGGAAGATTTGCACTTTTAAAAGTGCAAATAGCACGTAGCTACATATAATTGTGTAAAAGCTCCTTCGGGAAATTGCCTAGAGTGTACTCTGCCTAGATGATCTACTTGCTTTGAGTGGTGGTGGTGTGTCTCTGCAAACCCAACTGCATGACTGAGATAATGGGATTAGTCCAAACCCGATCTGTGTATCATCATCACTCAGGAAAATCTGAATGGAGGGTTCACAAGAATTTTTGGAATGAGAATTAGACAGAGCAGTGTATCATTTAGTGAAAAGCCTGATCTGGTAGACATTAATGTTCCTGATCCTTTACTCTGTCCTTTCCTGTGACTCCTATGTCACTCTGTTAGTATCACTAACAAACTGAATGGCGTCTCATGTTCTTCTGGGAGCGGTTCTGCTTCTCCTGCAGAAGACTGACTCCTGCTTCCCATTCCAGCTCTGCATCATCCACTCATCTATTTAAGGTGACTTTTAGCACTTTTAAACTGACAGCCTCTTGGGAGCTTGCAAAATAGAAAGAAAAGAGAAAGAAAATGAAGAGTACAACATTTGAATTAGATTTTTGAAAACAGATTTTTGAGTCCCTGAAAATTTATCCGGCCACCAACTTACACAAACCTGTATAAAATACCTGTTGGGGAGAACCTGGCTCCTTACCTTATTAAATACAGATCTCTTTTAAATATTGCACTTGGATATTTTCTTGATAATTGGATGGAAGACACAAAGCTGGGCCATCCCACTGGACTACAACTACTGGACTTCCTGACAGCCATAGCATGTGTTCACAAGGTGAAACCTCAGTTGAAGAGTCAGGAAAGTTCAGACTCTGGGTAAGAAAGCAGGAATTTTGTATATTCTAGACTTAAGCTTCAGCCATGGGATTATAGCTTACCTATTGAGGTCAGTGTGTAATAGGTGTTATTTGATTTAAACTTAAGTAATATTAATGAGTTTACCTTATTTATTTTTATACATAAACAGTGCTCAGGGCCCTCTGCATCCATATATACCCAAATACACATATTTTTATTATTTTCATGTGCATGGAGTAGCACAATTTTCCAGGAAATTCCCAGCTGAGAAATTACTTCAGGCTGCAGATCATTCTTCTGATCTTTCTTCTCATGAATTTTAAACCTGCAGGAAATGCATTCTCATACAGCTGAAGGGTGAAGTAATTATAGGTTGTCTTTACTTTGGACACACTTATTTCTCTGGGGGTTCCTTTTCTAAATGTGGAGCATAAGAACTGCCTAAATAAACCAGGTGTCAGAAACTGATTCGCACAATCATTTTTATTGTGAACTGGGTAGCTGGACTTTCTAGACTCGTGAACTCTGCTAAAGCTATAAGGATTCTCCTGTGTAAAATTAGGATATGAGGCATTTAACATTTCAAAACCTATTTTTCATGAAGTTAGGTCCAAGCATTGCAGGGTAAGTTCATGTGTGTTAGGAGGATTGTTGTTTGAATTTGCTGTGATTATGTAGATGAAGAAAACATTACTTTTTCATTTTGCCTACTCTCTTTGTTGGCAGTAATTTTTAGATTTTAAGCTGGAATCTTTTCATTAATAGGCAGATGCTGAAGTTCTAACCTAAATTTGTATCAGTTTTTAGTTTAATAATTATAAAAAACAGATTTGAAAATCTCTGGCCCATGCTAGAAAGTGCTCCGTTGTTCTTATCTCATGATTTGCTGCTGTCTTATAAAAAAAAACAGTATATTGCACTTTACACTTGAATGTCTATAATTTATTAAATATGGACTAAGGTGATCCTCATCTGCATTTTGTACTATGCTGTACTTACCTACATACAAAGGCTTATCCTGCTGCTTTTGAGAATAGTGGGACCATCACTTGGACTTGAAAAAGTAATTTAGATCCTTTTGTCTCTTTCATGGATGTTATTTCCACGGTTACCCATAAAAGAAAGAACTTTGATATAAAACACTCCTTCACTGAGGTGTTGCCTCAGGCTGAAATCAATAGTTATAAAATACTAAAAAACAGACAAAACAATTTTCACTTGTTTTACAGTTTGAATGAGAGTTTTAGAAGAGGGGACTTTGCCAAAAGCAGACTTCTGGGAACAGAAGAACAGAGCTAAGAGAGTGAGTGGGTGTGCAGGACAGGAACTGGGATACATTTCTTAATTTCCAGTCTGTTCCTCTGAAATAAGGCTCTAATCCTTCAATTCGATCCTGGTTTTCCCACTACAGCATTGCAGTACTCATCCTCAAACGTTTTACATCAAACTGATGGGTGATGCTGCTTTTCAGGAGGATTAATGTAGTAGCACCAGCTACAGCACACTTAGAAGTATTTCCATTTCTTGGTTATTAAAATCTACATAGGAGTTCTACACTTGCCAGCCAGAATTGGCAAAATGTCCTAGTGTTGTTTCCATTGGTTCAGTTTCCTTAGTAGAAACAGCACTGAACTCCAGTGTAGAGCTGGTGTGGCACAACGTTGATGCAGCCAGCACTGGCTGGCTGCATGCTTATAACATCTGCTGATAATAATATCTCAAAACTCCAAGAAGTAGAAGAGTGTGTGTGTATATAAAAGCAGGTCAAAACATTACACTGCTGCTCCAGGAATAGGGGTGCTATTGGCCATTTTGTTTTTCTGAAGTGTTTTGCTTCTTAAGCAGGACATATTAAGTCAGGACATATTAAGGCAGTGTTATATTAAGTAGTACACTCTTTAAAATTGGCTCTTAAAATAGTTTAATGTAAATATAGTTACAGGTAATGGATTCTTCTCTCCCTATTGAACAGTGCTGGTCTTAAACTCTTTTTAGAGGAACTGTAAGAACTATAAAGGGACGCTGATTTTCTGAACTCTTACTTTCTACTAAAAGCTCCAATAAGTTCACAGTGCTTCTCCTTATTAAAAAAGTCATCATGTAGTGCATTCTGCAAACTTTAGTCCTAGAAGTAGGACATCAAATATTACTCTATTTTTAGAAACTTCTTTATTATTTAAGATGCAGGAGTAGCACATTCTTAATGTAAATTATGCATGGGAATTAAAAAATTCCTGGGTGACTGGAGGTACAAAGACAATTAAAGCCCCAAACTGTTGAGGTAGTTTAAATATCTCATCTTCAATGACATACAAAAAACTACTATGATCTTGTGGTAAAATTCATGAAATAGGCTGCAGGGTTTTAAAATTCCTGGTTCTGCTGTAAGGTGACCTGTTTGATTCTGGAGAAACAGTTTTCTCTGTGCCCAAGTTCCATACCATTAAAGGAGGAATAGCACTGCAGAGACAGGCAATGATGATAAATCAGTTGGGCTTTAAAAATAGTTCCTGTGTTGATTGCAATAAAAAAAAATAAAAAATTAGAGGCCATATAAAAAAATACAGTGCAATGATATCTCATTATCTGTCTTTTTTAAATCAGTCTTGACATAAGGCTGCTGTATGTTGGCTTCAATTTTTTGGGGTTTTCTTTAAATCTCCTTGGCACATACAGAATGCTTGATTGCCAAGAACAATCAATTTATAGAGATGAGAATGGCTTCCAGAGCTGTGAATATTAAATGATGTCTTAAGCATTTTCTGTAAAAACATATTGGTGGTTATGTTTGAATGGGTAAATTTTGGCTGCTTCAATCGCTCCTTCAAACAGCTTTGTAGTAAAGTAAAACTCCTCTTCCTTAGTTCTTTCACTCTCTAAAGACCAAGTCCAATTCTCATTAGTGGGACTGCTAAGTGCAACTATTTTTAACAACTACAGTTGAGGTCAGTGAGGGCACTGAATTTAAAAAAAAAAAAAAAAGTTAAATTGAAAATATGAAATCACAGATGGTACTTAAATCTTTGGTGAAGATCAATAAAATGTGTGGAACTTTCAACAATCAGTGGCAAGATCCTCAAAACTGTCAGGGCCTTCTGTTTACCTTTTCCTGTGGCAGTGACATATCTTAATGTTGCTGAGAATTTGGTATATTTGTGCATCTAAAGCCCCAGTTTACAAATAAAGGCTAGATTTTCAAGGTGTCTTTTCATGCAAATAGGAATTTGTGGAGTTTTGGAAATACCCTTAAGAATTTACCAGCATGTTAGGCAAGAAATGCCCTTAAAAACCAGACACAAGTGACTTCAAAACAAGGGTTAAACACAGATGTTTAAGATTATTGACTCCTGTTTATGTCAGTGGGAGTTTGATGCTTAAGGACCTTTGCAGAATTGGTCACTGGGATGTGTGAGTGCTTTACACTTTGGAATCCATGTCTCTGTATGAAGTAATCTAAATATCTATCCCTAAAGATGAATACGTGCTTCATCCCCTATGTATTCAACAGCTTCCTGTGGATGCAATTTTAAATTGCAATAAATTGCAAGCTTCGAGTACTTTTTATGGGAATTAGATGATAAAATACATTTGAAACCTTTATCTAATAGTTTTTAGGTTTCAAGATGGATTGCAGCATGTTCCAGATATAAATGAGCTCTGCAGGTTTCTGAGCCATGTAGTTAAAGTATCAGGAGTGGACAAACTGTCCTAAAACCAAGTCCTACACAAGTTATCTTGCTTTGTCAAATACTTTAACCCATAGAAAGAGCTGTACTGCCCTGGATCACTTAAAGCGGCTGCAGTCTCTTTTAAAATAAATATTTCAGTGCTTTCAAATGCTTTCTTTGTTTCTTGTATTTGCTTAAGCACCACTGTTATGAGGGCAGTGTAAATCTGGAAGTATTAGACATGTAATAGAATGACTTCACCTTGGCACCATTGTAAATGCAAATATAATCATTTGTCACCCCTGGGGTAGCTAAACAATAGGCTGGGTCAATATTCTGTGTAAAAGGAAAAGAGGAGGGCATGGAGAATCTGTAACTGCATTATTGAAGGTATATCCACAAGGTAAAATGGTCAAGATTCCTCCTGAAAAATTAGAGGAAAGAGGAAATTATTATTATGCCATTAGGGGGAAAATATTAGATGTTCTGAAAAAAGATTTCAGGAGTCAGAAAGGCTTATAACACCACAGGAAGGACCTAAAATCAGAATTAATACTAAAACCCAAGGAATTGATCTTGATCCAGAACTTCTGCTAAGGAAAAAATTAAACAAAAACAATTGACCTAAAACCTAAACTCTTGCCTTGCTTAAGGCAATATAAATCTTTTAGAAGGTCCTGATTCTGCGTATATTGGATGCAAGTGAAGATTCCTTTTGTGTTTAATGGATTTGCAAATGGGTTTTAGGCTGCTAGATCATACATGCTTGCACTATGGGACAGAAAAAATTTCTGTTCTTGGAAAAGAGCTAATGAAAGCAATATCAAGAATACTCTCGAGAGTCACTGGGACTATGCATGTGAGTGAGTGTACAAAGACTTGTAGGATAAGGACATGGAAAAGTAAATTATGCGGCTCTCTAGTATCTCTGTGTAAACTCAATTTTAATATGAAGACTTTTGTTTTTCTTGGCCCTTCACAAATTCTTGCTTTGTTTTTGATAGGTTTTTGAGTGTATTTGTTTTGGTTTTAGAGGCAGTAGTTGAAGTGGGGAAAGATGTAATTGTCTTTTCTTTTTGCTTAATATTTTAAGTATACAAAATAAAACCCATAATTATTCAGTTGGCTAATTGCATATTTTTTCTGGCTCATTGTTATCAGTGGACAGTAATTTGTTGTCATAGATGGTCTGTTGGGAAAGAGAGTTAGTCTAGTCCAGTGGTGATAGAACAGACAGGAAAATGAATTACTGAATTACTTCAGTGCACATTTCTTGACTGGTTTGAAGCTTCCATGCTTGTTTCTCCACTCTGTGGAATGGCACATAATATTCCACGGGTAAAACTAGTGAGAAGCAGTCCTTCAGCAGGGACAGGTTTTACTGCTGAGGTTTATCTCACAGTAGACTTGTGGCAACAAACTTAATATGCTTAAAAAGCATTTTTTTAAAAGATAGAGTGATATAGGTTTTGTGTACTAATTAGAATTTATGTTGTTCAGAGTACTTTATACTTTGAACATTTCATGTGACAGTGTTTAATTGTCACAGATGAAGGATTTTCACTATGTGGTCTGTGGTTTCTTGAGGTGGCTTCCTATATACTACAATATACTACATATATATACATATATACAACATATATACTACAATAATATACTACACAGTGGTTGAAGTACTTCCAGGAGGTCCACACAGAGCCCCTTCACTGCTAGCAAAGTATCAAGTCTTAAGTCTTTTGTGGCTCCATATATAATGCTTTAAATTTCAAAATAATTTTGGGACACTGCATTTTAAAATATGAATATTTCTTAGTCTGCAGTTCAAATTCTTCAATAGTAGGGCTATTGCTATCAAGATAACTGTAGTCATGCTTTTTCTGAAAAGTCAGGAGTGGACAACCATAGAAGTAGTGAGTCTGTAAATGTTGATGTGAGTGCTAAAGTAGAATCCCATAACCAGGGAATGAAAAGTTAACATTAGGAATACAAAGAAAAAAGATGGGTCATAACACTTCTTAAGAAGTGTTATCCCATTGATATAACCCTATTGCATCTAGTTCCCTTCACATCATTCTAATGGTAATTTTGATACGGTCAAGCATGCACATATCCAAAGGAAAAGTGCACTGGAATTGGGTGACTCTGGGATGGGCAACTTTAGGATATTTCCTCCTTAAGAAATGGTCTGCAATGTGACCACAATTGAAAAGCAGTATTCCAGGTTATATTTGGCCAGACATTGAGTTCAGTTGAAAGAAGAAAAAAGTTCTGAGTTAAAATATGGGGAAAGGAGCGGAGTCTTGGCTAGGTCCCAGGCAGTTAGTGGTCGCAGGTGATCCTACTATGCAAAAGCATGAGAACTATGAGTTTACTCCATCCCTTGAAAGCCAACAAGGGGTTCTCCACCTTGCTTCATGAGGTTTTTTGTGTCTCAGCACAGGATGGCTTACTCAAGGGTTTCTGTGCCTCTAATTTCATGTTTTGAGGGTTTGAGCAGGACCAAAGTAGAGACTACATCTTCACTGACCTCCTGTGCTAAAGTGAATTTCACCCTAAAAGCCTCTTTTGGAATAAACAGCTTTTATTTCCTTAAGTAAAAACAGAGTTTTTTCTGATTTGCTGAAACCAGATAAAAGAATCCAAATCCATTCAGTTCTGTTTGGTTTGGGTTCTGAAGAAAGGCTTCATCTCAGTTGGGTTCATACTGCAATTTATTTTTTGAGGATTTTTTACATTAGGGAGAAGAAAGGGGATGTGGAAGAAGAGAGATAACTATGTTAAATCAGAAGCAGCTCTTTTCTAAAAAGAGTTGAGAGTTCCTTTTTCCATAATTAGCACGGTTTTTAAACTGCTGACAGGGCTGCGCTGCTGCCTATTATGAATAAAAGCTGGACATGGATAAAGTTGGGTTGAAATCTTGCCCGGAAGGTTTTGAACACAGAACTATATTTTCTGTTCAAATGTTATATTTTTATCTTAATTTTCTGTCCCTTCTGACTACTATTATGAGATTAAAGTTAGATGGATAAAGTCATTTGAGAAGCTGGGTAAAAGTTAAATTGCCTGAGTCAGTTCAAACAATGAGAAACAAAGATGCATTCTTCCTGGGTTGAAAGGATTACTTCTGATCACTAAAATGGTCTTTTGTGACATTGAGATTAAGCAACGTTATATGATACTGTTCAGACTTGATTCTCCTCATTCCGTTGGAGTACTCTTTCCTACCAGTTGTTACTATCATCAATTCATTGTTTTCAGGTTGCCTCTAAGGACCTCCTCTCATTAAAGAAACATCAAATTGATCCTTCTGGGCATTTTAGGGGTATCAAGACATGAAATAATTTAATTAGTGTCATAATAGAGAATGTTTTTCTGTAGTCTGGCTAAACATGATAATAAGGAGAAAGGCTGCAACTATATGGTGCTGCTGTCAGTCAGGCTTGACATATGGTGGTGTGGGGATGGTGTGTGCATGATTTTTATCTGAATGCTAGTGGTAGCAGTAGCAAAAAAGCCCCCATATGGCAGTATTTAAAGCTTGGGTCTGATTTTTACTCTGCATCTTTGCATCACTTACCTGCAATTTGAGGACTGAGAAAGTTTGGGGTTTGTTCTGTAAAGATATGTTTCTATTTAATCAAGAATTGTTGCTATGAGTGTTCAGGTGTTCAGTCAATATTATGTAATTTTTTTTTCCTATTTAACTCACAAAGGGAGAATGTTTAATTGTTGTATCATGAGTAAAATGCATGGGAGACTTGGAAGACTTGACTGAATACCTGAGAATAAAATGGAGTCCTTCCCTGCAGAAATGTCCTCTTGCCTTCCCATCAGTTCAGCAAAAGTGTATCTAGTAGGTGAAGGTGAATAAAAAATTCACGTGCAGGTGGAAGTACAAGAGACACTTTGCCATGCCAGTGAGTCCTTGTGTGTTGTCTCTGCAGAGAGCTCTTAGGAATGGAAAACCTAGGAGTTGCAAGTTAGAGGTGTCACCAATTCAGGAATTTCTGTCCAAAAGGTGTCTTGATGTCTCATATGGAGATAGCATAGAGGAAAACACTGTAGCAGAGAAAAAAAGTGCAGAATACTAAGTGGTTTAAGTGGTTTAAGAGTGTGTGTGTGTGTGTGTGTGTGTGTGTGTGCGCTCGTGTGTGTATATATAAAATTCGTTTCTAAACCTATTTTTTCACTCCATCTGTGTTTTCTCATTTTGGGGCCTGTGTTTTTATTTTTTACCCTTTTGTTGCTCTTGATAACCTCTTTTCTAGCGCCTTCATTTTGTGTGTATGGGAGCAATAACATTTCATTGCAAATTGTACATTTTAGTCCAGATGACAGTCATTTTCTTCCAGCATGTTTTCTGAGATTCTGAGGACAGATGTCACAAACAGTTCTTTGCAGTGGTTAGCTTAGGCAAATCCTTAGAGCTATGTCCCCTATGTGCTGTGCACAGCAGTGCCTCAGTATACACTCTTAATTGTCCTTTAGTAAGTCATCTGTCTAAAACCTGGGAGAACTCTATTCTTATAAAATTTATTTCATCCATGTAACACAGAGACAATTTAAAGAGAATGCTTTTTGAAATGCTTTTATTTCACTGTAAATCTTGTCATATGAAATACTGTTTTGTATACTTGGGCAATGCATCAACAGAAACATAGTTCAAAGAATAAAGATAATTTCTTCAGTGTTTTGAGGCTGCCTGTACTGAGTATCATTCTGGGTGAAGGGTAAACATTTTAATGGAAACAATTTATTGACCTAAATCCAAAATCTTTGCTGCAACTATTGCTAAGCATTCCATAGAGCTATCTATTGTCTTCTCCCAGATCATAAAATACTTTTTTTCTGTATTAGTTGTTCAGTATTTCAGATATTTCAACAAGGATATCATGAAATGGAAGAACTTTCAGTATAAATTGTACTCCTTATGTCTAGCAGCTGTCAGTCTAAGGAAAAACCCAAATATAGAATCTTCTTTACTCTTTGGTGGGAATGCTTTTCTCAGTGACCTTATACTCCTAATCAGGAAAATTTAACTAAAATATTAATTAAAATACTCCTTTTTTTTTTTTTTTTGGTTGGTTTGTGTTGGATTGGGTTTTTTTGTTTGTCTATAGGGTTTGGGGTTTATAATTGTGTAGCTTTTCAGAGGCAACTGCCAGTGCCCAGGAATCACAAGATGTATTTCTGCTTCAAAGAAACTGCTCATATGAGATTCAGTATGAAAACAGTACTACTGCAGATGCCTGCAGATTAGCCTGTGCATTTTTGAGTAAAGTATCTTCTTCTACTGAGAAGTCCATAACAACCATCAGTAGGAGTAGGATAAAAAAATGGGGTTAGAGGATGTTGTGCATCATGGCAGGCTATCAAGCTTTGCTATGTCTGCTTCTAGCACCGCATGACACGTCAGGTCTAAATGCAGGTGTTGTGGGAGGTTGTTTTTGTCTCTTAAAATAGCTAACATTACAGTCTTAGGGGTAAGTTTTAGTTTTTCTTGGTATTTTCACTCAATCTGTGACACTTTGCTCAGTGTTGGTCTTTTAATAATGAAAGTTACTTCACTAGAGCTAATGGCTTAGGAATGGGTGGCTTATAAATGTTTAGAAGGAAAATTTAATGCTACTGTGAGATCAAAATTTGAGTTTTTGGGCTTATCTGTAAGTGTAGGTGTGAGGACTGCAATTTTTGGATTGGAAATGTCAAAATACATTCTGATTTTTTTCATGGAAACATCATATTATATTAAAGATGGCAAAATGTTCTCTGTAATGCTCTCAGTTGTAATGGAGCTTGTCCGAGAAGAAAACACTCTTGTCTTCAAGACTCCCAGGAGGAAAACAGTTTCCACAGTGTGATTCGATACGTAGGCAAAACTTAACTTTCTGCACCTAGGAAAAGACACCTTTTTCTTGCTAGGAATCACTGAATTACAGAATAGTTAGGGTTGGAAGGGACCCCTCAAGATCATCCAGTCCAACCCCGCTGCCAAGGCAGGGTCAGCTAGAGCAGGTTACACAGGAAAGCATCCAGGTGGGTTTTGACAAAGAATATACAAACGGCTCATGGGCAGCATTGCAATTGTTTTGCTGCCTCTCTCCAGGTCCCCGATCACTAAATCTCACCAGATGCCTCTTCTGCCCACGCGTGAGCGTGGCCCTGGGGCTCGTGGCTCTGCGTGCCGCGTGGCAGGAGATGCCGTACGGGACGGGCCTTGTCTGGAAGCAGCAATTCAAACTAATTCACTCACTGCATAACAACCTTGGGAAGTGCAGCTTAATGGGATTTTAAAAGGATTTGAAGCAAGGCGTTGAAGTCTCATTTCAGTGCACTAGAGCTGAACCAGAGAAAAACAGCAATATTTTCTTTTCATTTCGTTGTGGCATACTTTTCTAAATTATCAAAGCAGCACCCTTCCAAGTTGAAATTTTGGGGAACACACCTTCTGGAAGGCGTTTGGATAGAGTGCTTCCAACTGGAAAATTTTTTGGCATGTCCCTAAATTCTGAGTCTCAGTAGAAAAATAGTGGAAAAAGAAATATTTTTTTTTAATGTGGGTAAACTCCTGTGTAAATTCTAAAATAGAACCTTTCATTTTATTTGAATTTTATCATGCTACAATATGTTGTCCTAGAAGAATAGAAGGCTAAAGTGAGAAAAAAATAATATATTGGAAGTTGCTCAGTGTTCCATTAGTAGTCCCTGATTAGGAGAAATTAAAGAGCAATACAGTAATGATAAATTATTCCAAGAGTGTCTGAAAAATGTGCATATGTTCATGGAAAATCAGGAGCATAAACTATGATACTTCAGATTGAAGAAAATTCATTATTTGCTGTTTTTTAATTGGGATTGGCATATGCAGAAAGGCAGAAATTCACATGCATGGAGAGAGGAAAGACATAGTTTATAGAGTCTAAGAAATATTTGTGACAGCATGAATTTATGCACTCATTCCTAAAATGGGACTTAAGTAAGACATGAGAAGTACACAAGTCTTGTGCCAGCTCTCTGCACAGGGGTGAATTTAATCTAGAATGAATAAGGGTCTTTTACTAATTTTGTTTACTTTTTGCAGTCTCTCTTGCCCACTTCCTAACACTGTGTTTTTTAGACGGTATTTTGGACAGCAATGCACCACCTGTAAGTCAAATACCAAGGGCAGTGTTTGTAGGAAAGTTAATATATTGCTTTAATCTAAATCAACATCTTGCCTTTATGGCTTACTCAAATGTTAAGAAATATACCAATAATTTTTAAGTGCTATAGTTTAGAACAAATGCTACATTTATGAACGAAACCAAAAGACAAAAAGAAATATTTGCTAATAATTGGAACAGAACTGGACTTTTTTCCCATCAGATGTGTAGTTTGTGGTGCAGCACCTGATAATTGCTGCCATTATTTGTTCTATGAGAGCATTTTGTGTGGTATCCTGTTTAGTGCAACATGTGGCTGCAGATTTTGCCACTGTTTCACCATTAACCTTTTTTGCGAACTGTGATTTCAGCATGCTGAACTGTAAATTCAGCCATTTAAACATTTTAAGTATTAGATTTCTGAATGTTCATGGGACTAATCTTGTTTTCTTTTTAATACGGCTGCTGTAAGCCTGTTAACACAGCTAAATTTTCTTTTAATATTGATTTTTTTAATACAGCCTTCAAAATTTAGAGTCTGTGAGAAACGTATGGGTGGTTTGAAGGTAATTTGCTTTTCATCAACAATTATTTTATGCCTGATCTTAAACAAAGTAGTTTGCACTAAGGACCTAGGAGGCAAGTTTGGACTTCTGTGTTTGAAATAAGGTATTCATTTTTATTATGAAGAGAAATAGAATGGCCTTCAGTAATAGAGCTGGATCACAATATATTTCACATATTATTCTATGTGGATGTTTCTTGTATTCAGCTGAACAATTACTCTTTTTAATTATATTGTGTGCATTTTGATATATGTGCATGAATGCTTGCATTTTTTATTTCTATTTCTTTTAAAATAAAATTGATTGGTAGATGCACTATTGTAAAGGTAGTTGCTACATACAATTTTATTTTGTTAAAGTTACCCAGGGTTGAATTTTCTCCAAGACACCAGCAGGTACAAAACTCACAAAACTTTGTAATGTAGGTCTTTCTTTCCTTTTGTGTCAGATATTTTATCATATTAATTCATATTAATTCTTTGATAAGATTCTTAAAACCGAAATCAGCCTTTTTTTTTTTTCCAACACATGTAATTCATACAGATTGCAGGGGGAAAAATTTATGGCTATTTTGAAACCATCTTATTCTATACATATGCAAGCAATCTTGCTGCTGAACTCTGAAGAGAAAGTCTAATTTTTCAAGGGAACTCTCATACATGAAGTGGAGGTAAGCATCTGCTTTTTTTTTTTTTTTTTTTTTCAAATACCAAAAAGCATCTTGACTTCATGGATGTTAGAAATCTTAAGGTAAACATTTATCTAAGCAACGGTAAACTTTGCCTCAAGCATTTTTTGAAAGAAAGTTTTTTTCATCCTACAAGGATACCATACATTAAAGAAAAAGTGCATACAGCTGTTTGTGGTGGGGACTGTATTCAGGAAGACATTTTGTGGCACTAAGAAACTTAGCTTTGGGGCTACTTTCAACTTACCTCAGTGCAAGAAGTAGTGTAAATATTTTGCTTTCCTACTGTACTTTACAAACAATTCACAAAATGTTATGTGAGGATGAAATACACTTGTCCTCAGGCTTCTTCATGGAGATCATAATGGCCATGAAAAAGGCATGAACTTTGAGCATTAGGTTATCATCTGTAGGTTATAACTAAGAAGGTAAAGCTATAATCTTGTAGTGGATGCTTTCTGCAATTCTTTTTGAGGAAAGTGTGCAATGCCTCTTATGGTAACTTTGCAGCTGAGACGATGTCTGTGATGGATGTGATGCAACCCTTTACACTTTAAATTTATTATTCATATATAAATCATGTTACTTGAAAGCTCTTTCTGTTCAGCCTCATGAAATAGCCAATTTAATGACACAGCCAGATCAATGTTTAAGAAGGTGTTATTTTGCTCAACCATAGCAATTGGTTTGCCAAAGATTATGGACAAGTTATAAAGCTCTGGATGTAGGAATTTATAACAAAAGCACTGGAAAATCCTTAACTGTAATGGCCTCCATGTCTTCAGGCAGCTGTGTCATGGTTAGAGACATGTTTTACAAATTGAGGTAATTACTTATCAGTGACCCTTTCATATTCTGTTCTTCCTTGTTGTTCACACATCGTGTTATTTTCCTTTAGTGATCTTAAATCCAAGTTGGTATTGGGAATAAACCCCTTAGATAAGTGCAAGCTAAAGTAAAGGGGAGTAGTATATGTGCTACCCCTAGACTAGAATACTACTTTGGTTTTGAAATTCTAGGTTTTATACTAGCTGACAGTTAGACTTGGAGTCTTTTCCTATCTACCTCCAATTGTATAATTACACAAACTCCTGAATGTTCATGGAGTGTAATTCTCTCTCCTTCCTCCTCCCACCACTCCCATCTCCTGTCACTTGAAAAACCTGTAAATTATCTCTCATCAGACTGCAAATGCATGACTGTTTCCTCCTTTCAGAAAACATACAGTCAAACCTGCCAGATTTGATGGGATTAGCAAGAAACAGGAGTAATCACAGAGGACATTACTCAGGTAGTTACCTACTCAGTGTGTCTTGGTTTGAAAAGACAGGTGTCTGCTAAGGAAGGCAGGAGCCCCCCTTGAAATGGAAAATGTAAACCCCCTCCCTCTGAATTTTGAAACTAAGGGGTGCTCTCAGGCAAAGATACGGGAATAGGAATAGCAGTTCTTTGCTAGGAAAATTAAAAATACAAATGCAATAGTTACAAAGAAAGAAACCACTGACAGAGTCAGAATACAACCTATCACCCTGTTGGTCAGGGTGTTTGTAACAGGCCCATTAAATGGTGGCTGCAGTCCTTCTGGATGTGGTTCTGTTGAAGCAGTGATCTGGGAATCCAGGGGGAGAAGGCTGTCTGTAGTGTTCCAAATGTCAGATTATAGCCATGTAGGAATGCTTGGCTCCTCCCCCTGGGCGGAGCATCTCACAATGAGACTTACTGGCCCATTAACCAAAGATATCTCCTTGAGGGAGGATTGGTTGTGGAAAAGATAAAGAAAACTGCCCCACCTCGTTTTATCAGGTGGCCAATTATCAGGAGATAACTGCCCCACCTCTGACAGTTGGTAATAGAATACAAATCCCCAACTGAAGACACAGTGCCAAAACTATAATGCTTGTCAGCCCCAGTATTTCACAAGAATCTCCAACAGGTCTGCCAGTACCCTAAAGCAGTTTTTCTAGTAAACTGCGTAGGGTGAAAGGGGTATGTTTTCTTCTCCCACTTTAAGGAAAACCCACAATGACAGCTGTGAAGCTGTAATGATGCTCCTGGTGTGTGTCTCCTCTTCCTCAGATTGACATGATAACCTGCTGTGACAGACTTCTCTGGAGGTAGTGAGGTGGTGCTCCACTACTAGGAATCAACCTCATACCACTAAAAAGGGGGAGCAAGGCACACTCATTATCAGAGGTGAACCCTGTCCCTTCTTGTACAGCCACAGTATCACACTGATTACATCAAACTTTTCACACCTTTTAATATGTGTGTGGCTTAGGTCCGAGTAAGGCATTTGAAAGCGTGCTGTTAATATGCAGTATTTTCAGCTGCTGCTAGATTAACAGGCCTTTGTGGCCTGGTGTCTCAATCTGCTATAAGAGTACTTAGCTCTTCAAATTCTGTTGCATTTGGAGGTAGAGAAGATATTGCTGAGAAGCCTTGATTCCTCCAGCAGTGTGCACCTACCCTTGACTCACCTGAGGCCAGATTGAAACTAGCTCAAATCACACAGAAATTGGGACCAGACAATCAGAAAATCAAAGGAGTCAAGTGACAGCCTAGGTTCCTTTTTAACACTTTCTCATTTGTTACAGCTTTCATTTTTTCTTTGGCTTCCACTATAACTGACATCTGCCTTTTAGATTTTTTTTCCTACAAGATCTCATCAAGTTGTTGAATGCCCAACACTTGCTTCTTTTCAGCCTTCTGAATTCAATATTTGCCTTTGTCAGAGGAAAAATTGTGCTTTCAGCTACAGATATTTCAGCTTCCATTGATGAAAGGAGAGCTTATGGTTTATAGGGAGATGTGTGATCTTCTAATATAACAGCTGATAAAGCTGAAGGAAAAGACAAGCTTCTGAGCACACAGCCCTACTCAAGGACAAGCTTGTGAGAAAAAATTTTACTCCCTGCTTGATCCACATTAAATACAATGTGGATGAGTATAAGCTAGGAGAATCTCTGAGCAACAACAGCTGCTCAGTATTTTGCAGTAGTTCAATACAGAAAGGTAATTTCAGCCTGAACTCCCCCTTTTTTAACAGATGACAAGAGAAGAAGTAGTCTTGCTGTGTTCAGTTGGAAAGCAAGTCAATTCCCTTCCACTTTCTTCTATAAGTCTCCCAGTAAATGTCTCGGTAAAGACATGAAAATGTTTTATTAATGTACATTTTGGTTTAGATTATTGGACAGATTGTATGTCTGTAGAGACATGCTAATTCCATGTTTACTGTGGTCATTTCTGACATTTAGAAAACCCCCCATCAAGCAATATCAGCTTATGCTATGCATGAACAGATTGGTCTCAGCATCAGTAAATAAAACTACTACTGGGTCCTGGGATGGAGGTCAGCCCTGTGGCAGCTCTAGCTATGCTAGAAACACCTCAAAATCTCTTTACAGCAGAAGTAGCCCTTCCCTGAATCTATTTTTCTGTGTTCAAAGCTGGAGCTGGATATTACTCCTTTCCTATCTACCTCTAAACATTCAGGACAAGGAGTAAACAACTCAAAGTATTTCTCACCCAATTCAAAGGACAGACAAACACAGAGAGGAGAAACTCCTATATTAATTTTCATTCTCTGGCACCTTGGGAGAGATAGTCAGTATCTTGGGGGCACCCTTATTATATCCGTTGCCTTTTTCTCTTACTCTTAGAAAACAGAGGTCTGCACTGTCAGGGCTGTTTCTGCCTGAGAAATACACTGCATGCACATCTAGCTCTCAGTCTCTCTCCTTTACATTTATAGTTGCTGATTGGCTTTATGGTTAGCTGCTTCTTAAAACTGAGGTTACCTCACACATTAGATGATGGGGATACTTTGTGATATCTGGTCTGGATTTCTGAGTCTCCAATAATTGTAGCTGGACTATGGTCTGTCTTTTCATCAAAAATTTAGTGTTACACCTAAAAAATTGCTGGTAATGAAAAGATCATCACAACCATTCACTGTTACATGTTTATTAGTTAATTATTCTGACAATTAAGAAATATCTATGTATTTTCTGGTTTTAATCTGGGGCCTTGAGCTTTCAGCCCTCCTACACCTTCTTTCTATTTTGCAGTCAACTGTCTACAGATGAGCTTGTGTGGTATTTGCAGCAGCCCACTTATCTCAGTTGTGTTAAATCTGGCCTTGGGAAGAGGATTTTTCTCCTCTATGTGTATTAATCTGATTACAGCATTCATATAATAGGTTGAGGCTGCCTCTTCTTTTTTTATGTTAAAATGAAGAAAATCTATCAATCTACTCAAAGTATTTATTACTTTCGGAGTGATAAAAATCATGTCATTAAGAAAAAACATATGTTGCTTAAGTTCATTGTATGTTGGAAATAGCATTTATGGTGATCTAAAATTTAATGTTGGGAAAAACTGGCCTATTTTTGAGATCTGGTTTGCTTTGATCTCTTATTTCCTGGGGATTTTCCACAGCTTCTGTGTCATGAAAGCTGCTTTGCCTCTTTGACCTTAGCAGAAGTCATATAGCAGGCTGTTTCCTTGTGTTTGTATAGCCTGAAGTTCCTCTTTTTTCCTCTACACTTTCTGTTATGTAATCCTTGACTACTTTCTTTTCTCAAATGAAATTTTTCCAAGTATCCATTCTAAATATCTCCTTCAAAGTAATAAGAGCTGTCTTGTCTTCATTCTTCTTCACTAAAATGGCACTCAGTTCTATGCACTGTCAGTGGCCTAAGGCTTTTGCCAGAAGGCAGAAGACACTGAGTGGAATTTGGCAAAATTCTGGCCTTTTTAAACCTAGCTGGAACATATGTAAGAACCAAATCCATGGCATTTGTTTTGGGCTAATTTCTCAAACTGTAAACCATACATTTCAGACAGTTCATTGCTTTGCTTCTCTGAATCTTGCTAAAGATAATGTACATCCCCTTTTATCTTTCATGATGACACATAATGATTCAGTTGTTTTGACATGAATTTCCTGTTATTTCTTCCTCTGCATATTTTAGAGTAGCAACTTCTAGTGAGAGAGAGAGAGAGAGATTTGAACATGCATATGCTTTTGGAAAAATACAAATATCCTGGATGAAATAGCCAAGAAGGTAATTTTGTATTCTGTTAGAAACTCTTGAAATGCAGTTTTGACCCTGATGCTGCCATGTTTATAGAGACAAGACATTCCTCTGGAAAAAAGTGCTAGTGTAGTCAAAAGTTTGTCTCCTGTCAGTGGCTTCTGTGCACACACTTTATCAAAGCTTTAAGGAACTAAGTTATTCTTTTGTTCAGTTAGGATTTGAAGAGCTCTATGTGATACAATGGCTGTGTAGGAATGCACAGTTTAAGGAAGAGGTGAATTTTTTTCCCCTCTATTTTCATGCCTTAATTTTTGCTCTCCTGAGAGAGTTTTTTTCTTTTGCTTATGAAATAAAATAAATCTAAATCAAACACAGTTTTTTTTTCTCTAAATCCTTTCCTTTTATTTTTTCTTTTTATTTTTTTTCTTTCTCTTTGCACT
Source organism: Promerops cafer (assembly GCA_013398275.1). Taxonomy (NCBI): domain Eukaryota; kingdom Metazoa; phylum Chordata; class Aves; order Passeriformes; family Nectariniidae; genus Promerops; species Promerops cafer. Next base: position 1,471,227 of record VZSE01002020.1, on the reverse strand, counting down.
TTGTTGCCGAAATTGGGTTGAAGTATTCAGTCCCATTTTATAGCAAACCCACAGTTTTGTAGCTTTTTCCATGGTGGATTACAGAGCAGTTTTTCTTTCAAGGATGATAGACATGGACTTGGTTAGACTTTGGTATCTGTCTTAACTTGGGTTCATTATATTCCACTCTAGAAAAAAAAAAAGACTTACCAATATTTTTATTGGCTTGTCACCTTTACTGTTATAAAAACATTAAATTGAGAAACTATTAAAACCAGATTTAAAAATGGATGAAAATCATAAGTATGTCTTGCAGTAATGTGTATGGAGTCATTTTAGCGAATGTCTGAATTTTCATTAAGTTTTTGTAATTTTCAGAATCAGCCTCCCTAATTTAAGAGTTCCTTAGGCATCACAAATGCTGTCTTTTACTGCTTCATAAGGGAATGGATAATTAGTCTGAAAACTGTGAAAAGTTTCAGCTAAATTTTCTCTTTGAAATGTCAGGGGAGGACATGTTAGGAAGCCCTTTGAGCAAGATGATCAGCAGTGTCACATGGAAGGTAATGCCATATGTCTGGCAGAAAGGCTCCAGGAGACAGACACTAGGTCAGATTTTCAGAAGGGAAAAAAGATGGTAGGGAGAGGGAAAATCTGAGCTGTTTGAACTGAAATAAAAGGAGAATGACCTGCAAAATTACAAATCATTGTATTTTAGGTGGCATATGGGCCTGGATAATTCATAAAGTTGTGGTGAACTTCATCCCATTTATAATTATTTGCCAAAACATTAGAGACATATACATATATTAGAGTCTTTGTATAATATATGCAAATTTTGATTTGCAATACTCTCCTGAGGTGCACTTTGTGATGAGGGTTATGATTAAATGGAATATCCTCGTATAATAGCAGAAGTATTAGCAGTGGGTTTTTTTTCCTTCCTGCCACAGTGCTGCCTCTAGGCCACCAGTGACTTTTCTTCTTTCCTTCATTTTTTCACCCTTTTGCATGGCTGAAATCAAGATTAAATTACCCAAGAATTAAATAAGAGGAAAACCAAAACTGAGTATATGTTTGAGAACCTTTTTTAAAGTTAAAAATAAAACCAGTTTGCACACATGCACATATATATTTACAGTCTCTTGCTGAAATATAAATTAAAGAAATACAGCCTGATGCTTGCCTGTAAGCCAAATTCACTTAATTCAACATTGATGGGAGCCCAGGCACAACCAAAGACCAGTAGACCTGACTACTATAAACTAACAGTTCCACTTGTGCTCAGGTCTGCCAAGAGCTGCAGAGTACAGCCAATGGACCAGCCTTTATTAAAGATACCCTACATCACTATATAAAATTGTTGTAATTGAATCTCAACTTAGTAGTCTCATCAAATTATTTTTTGTTCCATGACATGATATGGTAGGAGAAATTCAAAGGGATTTTTAAGTTCCTTCAAAAAGATGTAGTTGCACAGCTCCAACTAATTAATTTATTTGCTAAAATTGTCACTTAAATCTTAAAATAGTTAAATATACAAATAATTTTGACAGAATCAAGGACTTTTTTTATGTATGCATTTTAAAAAGTGTTTGTCCTTTATTTGGACTATCTTTTGTTTTATTAAAAACAATTTTTGTTTGCTTTCTGTGTATACTGGTAAATTTTCTTTTGAAGGAAAGACTATAGTAACATTTTATGAAAAGAATAGTAGTCAATGGATTTTTTTTCCTACTCTGGTATGAAATATGGTAGAAAAGTTGCAGTGTGAGATGTGATAAAATCAGTAACCAAGGATTTAGGCTCTTCAAAAACATGATCAGTGACAGATCAAAATTTGACTAAACTTACTGAGGTGCTGCCCACAAGAAAGATTTTAGGGCAACTTCCCAAGATACAAAAGCAACAACTCTAATGCTTCCTGCTGCTACAGGCCACTCCCATACACATGCTTCCTTGTCATCCAAACCTCTCCTGAGCCAGAATACATGCTGTTAGCAAAACACCATGTGCCAGGAAAAGCTTTCTAATTGCTTTGAAGATAAAGTACTGGAACAGGTTGCTTAACAAAACTGTATTATCCCCTTCATGGGAGATGGTGAAGAAATGCTCAGGCAGTGAGCTGATGTGTGTGGCCCCTATATTTAATCCCCCTCTGTGCTTGGCGGTTGACCGGATACCCTCTGGAGAGCCCTTCTTAGGCAAATTTCTGGGATTTTTGTGATGGCAAACAGATGTGACGGCAACAATTAGTAGATATTGGCATTGATATTCCTCATATCATAAGTGTTAGAAGGACTTAACCAGTACTTGGATACAATGGAAAAATTCCCCAAATCCCTCAGCACAGACCCGGTTTGACCTGTAAATCTATAAACATTTCAGTTAAGGCTACACACAGCCTTAAATGTGGGGAGTGACAGGAAGTGGAACTGTCCTTCTAGTTAGAGAAAGTAATTTCAAGCCTTTTCTTGTCTAGATAAAAATGCAGATAACCCAAGTTTTGCCACCAGTCATATCAAGCCAGCTGAGGTCATATGAGCTGCAGTCATAGCATAACAAATATTCTAGATACTTCTGTGCTGCATCTGCACTGATATCCTTGGAGATATTTTACACAGAGGGCAGAAAACCTATCAAAGAGAGAAAATTAAGAGTGAGTTGTGCCTTTGATCGAAAATATAATGTAAGGACCATCCATAAGCAGTAACACTGAAGGATAAATTTGTGCTAAGACATGGCATAATATCACTCTATGTGCCTGCAGAAGCAGCCATTTTAAATATTGGGGTGTGAACAGAAAGAATTAAGTGTATAAAGCACAACTATAAGTGGAAAAACATTTCTTTGATTGACTATTTTTTAATTGCTTTTTTCCTGCTAAACACATAAAAGCTGTTCCTAAAAAGGTTTCTTGTTTTAATATATAAATACTTTTTGATGTGCTTTAATGAAGTTTGCCTGTAACCTGATGTCCTTCAGACATGTAAATTACAAAATAAATTTATGCCATTCTGCTGTAATATTCTGGAGCTGAAATACTCTAAAGAAATCTTAAGGGTTTGACAGATTGTTTGAATGCAAAGAGCTCATGTTGTAAAGTTTGCCTAAGTACAGATATTCCATTCTCTACAGTATTACTTGTTGAAATTCTGAAAAAGAAACTTGGATTTTCATATATTGTTACTATGTGGCTAGCAGTAGATGGTCAAAGACATTAAGTACTGGATGGGAAGCACTTTGGGAACAATTTTCTTTATGGATGAAGAGAAGAACCAGAGATGATTCAATTAATGTATGGGTTTCTTATGTTTCATATAAAATTGTTAATCATCAGTGAAAAATAAGATGCTGTTGCAGGGCTATAGCTTGAGCTCACAGCTTGGGCATCAGGACCAATTATTTACTTGCCAAAAACTTTGTTTAAATGTGTGGATATGTGCAAAAGTTGTTGAGACTTGAGATTAATTTTATGCTGAAACAAATTTTTCCTCCACTGGAAATTTGCAATGGTGCAATTATCTTATCCCCCTACAGTTTTATCTAACAGTATTCACCACTTGAATAGTCCCATATGTATGGTGAAGAATAAAATAATAACACTGTGGGTTTGTTGCTGTTTGGGATTAGGTTTGTGCTTAAGTGAACCAGTCTTGTCATGCCACCTGATTCAGAACAGTAGTTCTCAGATTATTATGGAGGTTGCAGCAAAGCCATGGTTGTGTTCAGTGCTGGTCTTCAATACACATTGTGTGTTCTGATCCTTGTTTTCATAATCAGAATACGTGGAACTCTGCAGAAGCAATGTAAGCTAAGAATAATACAGAAAGCTCGGGGACCATCAGTTTAGAGATGTGCAATATCAGCTATTGACCTAAGAACTTGCAGTCTAAGTGGATCCAAGGGATCTCCTGTATGTGGCAAGTGGGACCATTTAGTCCCATCTCAGCTGGCTTTGGATGGAACATAATCACCGTTGTTATATATGGGACCAGTGCACAGTCCCAGTCTTAGAACATATCTTTGATGACTGGTGGTATAGGATGCTCCTGTCCTTAGCACCGAAATTTGGGTTGTCTTGGATGATTGGATTGTAACCTGAAGCTCATGTTACTGAGTATGAGATGGACTTTAGACTGACTCAGAATTCACTGACTTGTTTATGGTTTTGGTTTTTTTTTTTATATTTGCCAATTCCGAGCAAATGCAAAAGATGGAGGAAAACCCAAAGGAAAAAAAAAAGGACCATCAGTGGCATTGGGACGTTTTTCAGAGTCAACTCAGGAGACGGGGTGTTTGTCCTTGTTCTAGCTAGTCCAAGTTTAATTCTGTCTTCTATCAGGCATGATCTGAAGCCATATTTTCCATTCTTCACAAAAAATTGTTTATTATTCTGGAATTAGATTAGGCAAATTATCCTACCCTTAAGAAATATTAGAAAAAAAGAAAAAAAAAAAAAAAGAAGAAAAGTCTGTGGGGGGAAAAAAGGAAAAAACTTTTGTTTAAAAATGGATCCATTCAATTAATAGACATGATTGGCAATGCCAAGGAGAAGAAGCCTGTGGCATGGAATTGGGAGTAATGTTTGTCAGGAGGACAAAGATGTGAATAGTCTAATTGAGCAAGTCAGTGGTTTTGCCTCATTTTTTTTGTAACTTAAAACTGTAGCCTTGTCATACCAATCCAGTCATACCTACAGGAGACTCACAGTGGTCAGTGGAAGGAAACAGGCATCTCAGGAGGTTGTCATACTCAAAGCAGCCTCTAGTTTCTCTCTGTTGAACATAATTACAGCTGGCGCTGGCTTGCTTACACATAGATGTATGAAAATGCATGAGATTAATTCCTGCTTGCATGTGTCCTAGAACAGGCAAAACCCTTTCTGCCTCTTTAATCCTCTTATTCTCTTGTGTGATTCCTTTCTTTCAGTACAGACCAGGTCTTAACTATGACTTCTACTGTTCTTCTCAAAGGCTCCCTTTCCACATTAAGTTGCCTCCTCAATTCTAGTGACTCCCTGCCTAGCATTAAATAGCTATTCCATAGGATAACTTTAGTCAAACAGATGAAGTAGACTTAACAGTTGAAGAAGTAGGCTTCAAATTGCAGTTTCAATGGTTTTTCAGTGTTATTCTTCCACTAAGATGTCAAGCATCTTTTGCAGGAAGGGCAGCTGTCTGGCAAGGAATTTGATAGGTTTGCTTTGGGCAAGATTAGACATGTGTTCTAGCATAATACAAAATGTAGTTCATAATTTCATAGAGACATGTTCCTCTCTGTAACAGATACAACAGACAGATGGGGGAGCACAAGTTTCAAGAGACACAATTATGATTCATTTGTGAAACAGGCGTGTTGCACAACAGCTGCTTGCCAACATCAGCTATTCTTTTGCCTTACAGCTGTGCAACTCTATTTTAAAATCTTTTAATTGTTTCAGAGAGAGAAAAGTATTTTGTTTGATCTAATATGTTTTTTATAAGTTTTAAATGTTTTTTATAAGTAAAACATCTACAATTTTTTAAAATGAAACACTTTCAAAATTAAGAGTAAAATATCTGGAAGAAATGTGGCAAAGATATGCTTTTCAGTACTTTTAAAAATGTGATTAGTCACTGAAATTTATCCCTACCTGATTTAAAATGTAACTTAAACAGGTCAGTTTAAAAAGAAGAAGAATTTTGAAAGAGAGCAAAGTAGTTTTCAGACAAGAAGCAGGACTACTTTTAAAAGTAAAGAAGGAATAATTTGCTGTTAGTAATTCTCAGTCTGGAATTTAGATTTTCCTAATATGTCTTATTTATTTGTTGTTGAAACATTTCTTTTGTTGCCATCTGTCTCCTTATGTTTTTACAAATTCTCTTTGTCAAGTCCCAGTCCAGATCTCAGTCTATGATGGTTGTATGTCTTCAAAGGTTGAGGAATATCTAAATGAATTTCCTAATAAAATCACTATTGCCTGAAATATAACAGCCTGTGCTTTTACAGTTATTTATTAAGTGCTCAATAGATATTTTATCGCTCAGTGGATAACAACCAAACATAAACTCTGCTGTTGTACTTGTAAGTAGAAAGTTTATTACTCCTATTACAATTTTTCTGGCTTTCTTAGAGAACCGACTAACATCTATACATTAGGGTAGTAGCTTTTAATTGTTTCAGAACCTTCCTGTAAATGTGGGATGATTTAATATTTCATGTGGTTTTCTTTCCTGCTTTTGTGCTTCAAAGGATGGTGAACAAATTAGCAAAAACCTCAGAGCCAGCTACTGTCCTATATCTGTACAACTCCCACCAGCTTCAACTTGCAAGCTCTGCTTAATGACTTGAAATGGATATGGCTTTATAGTCTGCATGTGATGATTGAACTCCTGATGGTGATGAGAAATGAGTATGTGCTAGAGCTGCAGGATCAAACCTTTAGGAAGTACATTACCCTAGTGTACAGCTGAAGGCTTCTAGTATGCCTTAGCTTTTTTTCACTACAGTTGAACTCGTGTATTTTAATATATACCTCATCATATTTGACTTAATGTGAGAAAGAAAATTTAAAAACTGCTCATTAACTACAGCTATTTATGTGTACATCTAACAAACTCTATAGACACAGATTGTTTCAAAACAGGTTCAGCTGCAAGCAGAAAAAATGTCTAGTGAGTCTCAGTTCTCCTCTTTAAGAGCTTTAAGAGCTAATAAAACTTGGATTTAGTATGGAATCTTTAAAGTAAAAAAAATATGGTAAGTCAGGAATTTTGTAAAAGGGGAAAAAAAACAAGTATTAATTTCAAGCTGGACCCATAATAGTTATAGGGTACATTTTCAAATCTATATAATTAAGGGCTCTAGAAGGATTAGAAGGAAGCTTAAATCATAGGATTTTTTTAACTGAAATGCAGTCATGGGCTATACATAATAATGTGGATTTTTTCCTACATTGTTCAGCTGAAGGACAGTAGAATGGGTAATGATAGAAATTACTGTAGAATCCAGGTCATGACTCATAAACACCCATTAGTGTAAGCATATGGATACAGCAATACTGTTTTCTCTTTCAATAGATAGGTATACGAATAAAATGAACATGAGAATAATGAGTGGCCAGGCTTCCATAATATTTTTGACATAGATAGATGCATGGATGGATGATGGATGGTGATAGAATATCATCTTGCTTTTCCTGCAAGTAGATACTTTTTCTGAGTATGTAGTCTGTTCCGTCTGAATTCTACTGACTGTAAGATCATAATCTCTTACAATATTTTTTTTAGCATCATAGTTGTGATGGTTTCCTGATTTGACAGTTCAGATCTCTTCAAACAGACTGGCATATGTTGAGGTATTACCAGCAAAATCTGGATGATGTCTCTCACCCACTATGTTCCCTAAGGGAGGACAGACGTTTTTGTTCTCTGTACAGATCTTGGGGTCCTGTTGTTATGATTCTTATCTTGAAACAAATAGAAAAAAACTACTGAGGTTTGATACTGCTTTCCATTGCTATACAGTCTCATCTGTATAAAATTAATAGCTATAGGAAGGTTTCTAATAGACCTCAAAAAGACTCTGGGATCCCTGCCTTTAGGGTCAAAACTCCAGGGCATGAGACTTGGAATTTGGAAGGCATTTGAGAATAGACATTTTACTCTTATATCATGGCAAAAAAGCAATGGCTTCTCCCAGTGACCTCTCTCCAGAAAGGAGAAACCAACATATTTATATGGATTCAAAATAATTTAAAAAGCATCTGAGGCGTTCAGATTCTAAATCCTTTTCTGAGTCCTCAGACTAGCACTATCAATATAACATTCACAGATTTACTTCTGGGCAAAAAGTCTCAGCTCTTACATAACCTGCTTGACATTCAAATGATTTTTTCCAATCACAGTTGAGTTTTGACTTCAACTTGGCTGCCAGCAGAGTAAGAGAATTTGAATAAATAAATCTTTAAAACCAGCCTTGATAAGTTTTTTAATCAGTTCAGAAGAGCTTCTGCTTAAGCCAAATTTGTTTCAAAGGGTTTATAGAAGTGATGCCGAATAGTTTAGCCTGCCAATTTAAGCAAATCTCATAGTGGTCCTAAAGTTTCTACCATTCCCACTAATTTCTACATTTTCTTTGAACTCATTTACATAAGTGAATAATATAATCCCAGCCTCAGAGTCTTTTAGTGAGAACTATTTAGCACATGTGGCCACCAAAGTCTATGGAAAGATTTCTGTCTGTGGAAAGATTTTTGTGGAAATTGGGCTTGCTTCTTGGGTTCCCTGAGACCACTGTAATTAGGAATGGATTTTTCCTTTCCCTTTCATTGAAATCAGTGAGAATTGCTTACTCAGAGACCTTTAAAGTGGAGACCGTTAAAATTCTAGCTTTTCAATAGCCTAGCTTGAAGCCATGTTTGAGAAATAGTTGTTCTGTAATATTTGGATTTCATTTGTACACTGTAAATCCAGATATTAGTGAGAATTTAAGGTGGCCTAAGCTGAAGTTTAAAATGACTGGATCATGCTGAGAGCATGATCCAAAAGGTATGGTGCTAAGGTTTGGCTCACTTTATTTCCTGTTGGGAAATTCTCCTGTTTAATGTTGTGTTTTTTTTTTTTTTTTTAATTAAAACCAACTGTCTTTCCTCAAAGAGGGGGAAAGTGTAGGATTCTTGAAATCAAAGATCAAAGAAAAGCAATTCTCTAGTCACAGTTGGACAGTGTCAGAATTTCTGAGCTCCAGGTACTTTGGTGTTATGTGAACAAACAGGGTGGGTTGAAGCCACTAGCACATGCAAGAATATCTCTGAGACCCTGCTGGCTTCTGTGAAGAGGAAACAAAGGGTGACATTATCAGCAAAATTGTTTCAAAAAAACCCTACTGGGATAAATTTTTAAACAGAAGTTATAACATAAGGATTCATATTTTGTAAAATCTAGCAAATTGTTGGCATGTAATATAAACAATAAATTCTTTCCTGCTGGAGGAAAACTCACTGGAATTAATTAAACTTATACCAGGGATGAAGTTTACCCAACACATAGAAAGTACACTTCATTGAAATAATTTTCATTTTTAATGAGTTCAGTGGTTGCAAAATAGTTGTGTAACAGTTTTTAAGATACAGATTTAGTGAACTTTTTAAGCTGCTTGCTATTTGAATAATATTAGCAGTCTAGAGATTAATAAGTAATAACAGTTCTGCAGACTTGAAAAAGAGCTGGACAGTCATGTATGCAGCCTGTGTCAGCACAGAAGAATGCTTCTGTATTGTTCTTAAAAGATTTTCTCTGAGGAAAAAAAAGCTCCTCTTGATACATACATTCTCAGTAGTTACATTTTTCCTTGATTTGGAAGTAAAATATTTCCCAATATGATTTTTATTAAAAATTCCAAATATTGTGTCTACTTGTAGAATAGCTTAAAGGAAAGAAGAGGGGGCTAGGGTAAAGTTGAATAGTCACAAGTGTGTTGGAGGATAGAAATCTTAAATAGTATAAAATCTATGAGCAACCAAGAGGCTACATTCTGCTCTCAATTACTGTGGCATAAATCTAGAATTACTCATTGGAAGTTCAAAGTTTTTGCTTCAGATTTACACCCATATAATGAAGAACAGAGTTCAGTTATGTAAGGGTGGGAAAATCAATTTGGCCAGAATGTAACTAGCCTGGAACGCAAACTCTAATCACAGAGGGAAACCTTTTCCAGGTCAGAAAGCAGACTGCACATTGTGTATCCTTCTTTTATTCTTCCCCTCCTTCTCCACCATCTTTAGCTAATATATTCAAGCAAGTATAGACTCCTGCTCCTTGCATTAACATCCCATGGCATTAGGCATTGGACTGCTTCAGCTTTATTATGTAAGGCAGAATAAAAGTGCTCAGGTATGTTAGAGTCAAGAAATTCCATAGAAGGCTAAAAAGAAGTAGTGCAGTATAAGCAAAAGTGGCTGGGTTATAGTTTAGATGAGCAAAATATAAAGCTAAAACCAAAATAGTGGGATATTGGGAAATTTCCAAAATTGAAGTAGATTTCAGAGAACACCAGAATCTTTTGACAGGTTATTGAAGGAGATTTTTGAATAATCTGCTAGTTACAGATTTCAGTGTTGCTCAGGTGGTTTGTACTGCAGAAATTGTAATGCTGTGCTGAAACGGTTTCTGAAAAGAAAATAAAAATACTGCTCGCGCATCTTGTTCTTATTCTGGAGAATATTCCCTCACTGGGTGCAGAGAAGGGAATGGAATGAAAAATAAAACTTTCAAAGAGAATATAAGAAAAAAAAATAAAGGAATAGAAAGGAATAATGTATGGAATCTAATTATATATTTTCTAAATGGAGAGAGAGACTGTACTGTATGTCTTGTACTTGGCCTAGAGAAGTAGCGGGAATTACACAGTTTTGTACCAATAGAAAATCTCCCTGGATCTATCAGGAAAGTTACTGTATTGTTGGCTGTGATGCTGCATGAACATGTAATGAAGACATTTTCTGTCTGAAGACATATCTATCTGAAGAAAATAGTTTTTGCCTTTGTCACCATTGAAGGTACACATGCCACCAGTGACATTTTCACTAGAGGCTGTCAGCTTAGTTGTTGCTGATTTATACCTAACCGTGTCTGTTTAGCTGGTTGCTGCAGCTAAATAACCAGTTTAGTATCCCTTCTGGTTTTGATAAAACTGTGCTTTCTTTGTAGCTCATCCTAGCGTTATTGTAGGTAGAAAAAATTATTTTGGCTTTCTGTTTTATTTTTTAATTTGTGAATGCTGATGTTGCTATTATGGCTGCCAAACTCTTGTTACATATGTCAATTCTAAAAGCCCAACTGATGGATGAAAGCTGGGAGAGGAGTCATATTATTTGTCTCCCATCTAGCACTTTTCTTGCACTTGAAGGTAAGACCATATATAACCATAGCTTCCTTAGTTTTTTTTTTAATAACATGCCACATCTGTAAGGTAATATTTCTCCCCAGTATGCAGAGAAGCAGGAAGGAAGCATCTAACATCTGAAGGATTTGAAGTTATTTTTGACAGCTGTGTGCTATTGAGGGTTTGATGGTTTCTATTTTGGTTTTTTTTTTTTGGTTTTTTTTGTGAAAGATAAAACAACCCAGGTGAATTGCTCAAAGGGCATTAATGTCTGTCTGACATGTTAAACATGTGTACTCATGTGTACATAAAGATACACATGAAAGATAAAATCATGCATCTATAGGCAGAGTAGTGGTGAGGAAATGCAATTTGCTGACCAGAAAAGCTGCTATTGTAACTTACTCTTAGATTTTTGTTGGGATGACACAAGGGGTATGGTTTAGCATAGATGGGAGATGTTTGATAATGAAAAACAGCAGTTCCTTGACACTTACTGATCAAAAAACTGGAAGGTTTAGTCTAGTGACATACAGAACCCATTTCAGAAGTTGGCCTGGAGCACGCTCTCATCACAGCAGAATGGAGAAAGGCACAAGCTTTCAAGGCTCACTGTAGGATATGTTCACATATGGCCAACAGGAGATAGAGGCAGATGGCTGAGATTTTTAGTATGTGCATTAGGCCAATCTTTATTTGAAAGAAAGAGCACCCACTTACAGCTCAACTGTATGTGGTCATGGTTTTTCATTCATTGACACACAAGGCCTGTCTGCCTAATATTTTGCAGGTAGAGGTGAGTGACCATCTCTGCCAGAGTTCCAAGCTGGCCAAGCACAAGACAGGAGCAGGAAAACCACAATGAGTGTAGTGGTATGTGATATTTCCCTGGTGAGGAAACACTGTCGAAAAATGTGGATTCTGTATAGTATTATCATAACTCCTCAATAAGAGCAGGCAAATGGCACAAAAAACATGGTTAAAAGAGCATATCTGTTTAGCAAAACAAAACAAAACCCTAGAGTGACTTCAAGGTACATATCTGTTCTTCATGTAACAACTTGAGATCCAAAATGAAAGTACTGGTCACAGAGAAGATCCAACACTCAGGATGGTGCCTCTGACCATTAGCAAGAAATTATGTGCGAGGGAAGTGTACAGCAATGGGGCCTATAGAATCATACAATTATTTAGGTTGGAAAAGACCCTTGAGATCATACAGTCAAGCTGCAAACCTCGCACTGCCATGGGGAGTAATGCGTCACCAGTACATCCACCCAGCATCAGAGCACTGTAAATGCCAGATCTTCTGATGGAAATTGTGGCAGGGAAGGTGATATAATGGTGATCTTGTAATGCTTCACCAAGAACTACAATGTTTTTTCATACTTTATGTTGAGGTGTTATGTTTGCCATAGGAAGTCTTGCCTTGTAAAATGCATATCAGTATCTCCCGAATTAATGCAAATCACAGGAAATGTAGGATAAATATCAAATACTTATGTGATTAAAGAAGATGAAAATAATATGGGCATTGTAGGGAGGGTTAATTGATAACAAAATTAGTTATGATGACTATCTGCAAAGGCCAACAGGAAACCAAAAATATTGCTGGGATCATTCCACTATACTGATTAGCAGTGAGGAATAACAGGAAATATTATGCAAAAATTGCTACTTAGATCAAGGTCTGAGGTAGCAGATGGGTAGAGGTGGTATAGCTGTAGTAGGTATAAACTGTGGGGGGTGCAAGTTGGTATTGAACGATTACAGTCTCAAAGCAAGAAGGAAGCAGACAGTAGATCATGAGTCAGAAGTGCTCCTCCAGCTGCAGTGCAGCTTGCTCTTGTTTAAGGTCAAATATCAAAGCTAATCCCTTAAAAGACATCCATCTTTGTTTTCATGAAGTATTCTCTAAGTATTAATGTAGTCTTTTTTTTTTTTTATTTAACACTTGTTGCTAACCTTTCACTCCTAACAGTTCTCATGATCGTTAAAAAAATTGTTCTTTTCTTCATTGCTGTCTATATACACTCTTGGCAGAGCAAGTTTTCTTCCTATCTCCTAAACTTTCTGTGCAGTGATTTCCACTGACTGCAGGGGTATCTGCTGGTGATAGCAAAGCTGATTGACTTCAAAGTCTCTTACTGTTGTTGCTGCGCTTGGCCAAGAGTCTGATCATGACTGTAGCAGATGTTTCTAAGCTATTTTTCTACAGTAACTTTCTTTTTTTTTTTTTTTAATAGACCAGTGGGAACCTTATGTAGAAGTTTTTCACTGCAATGCTGAAATGAATGCCAACATAACTGTGATTTTGAAACCCTCTATCAGATCCACAGTGCTCGTAAGAGGAAAATTTCCTGCAGATGAAAGCATAGGTTTGCCACTCTGCCAGCCACCTGATGGCAGATAATCAGCAGATTCCTTCCTGCTTAGTCTCAGTTTCTTTTTATGGGTTATTTTTTACAGTTTGTTAGGAAATTTCATAGTAAGTAAAGCAAGTCAATTTCTCTGAAGAAATTTTGGATGAAAGTTCTGAAGAGTTCACACTTAGTATCAAGAGTCAGAACAGCTTTGATTAACCACAAATGTCACCAATTTCCTTCTCATCTAATTAGGACTTATAAATGTCTCCATAACATCATGAAATACTGCATCAAAATTTTGGAGTTTATGTGCATTAGGAAATTTTTTTTCCAGAGGGATCCATATTGAAAGCAGTAGAGATTGCAGAGAATTTATGAGGACAAATTTTTGAGGGGAGCACGAGACAATTTAAACTTTGGTCAAAATTTCAAATGGAACAAAACTTCTTCCATCAATAACACTATTAAAAACAGGCTAGGAATTCTGTTCCTTACCACTTTCACTGAAAGTAATGTTATCACTTAAGAGCTTAATCATGCATTCTATAAATGTCTGGTTTTATCGTGTCTACCTTAGACTCCTCCAGCAGTTCTACAAAGAGCTGAAGCTCTTAATTACCCTGAAAAGTGAGAGAAATGCTCTTTGACAATTCAGCACTGAAGTCATGCATCTGTCATGTGTTCTACGATGGAAAAATGTAGGGCAAGCAGTAGAAATCATTATTCACCATGGCCCACCAAAAGTGACACAAAGCCAGAAATCCTTTCAGAGAAAGAAAGTCAAACTGGGAGGAGAAGAGAAATGGAAAAAGGTAAAGATACCTGCCAGTGTCCAGAAGGATATTGGAGAAACCAGTGTGCCTGCTGGGACTGTGTCCTGGAGAGAGTTTGTAAATGAAAAACCAAGGAGACAAGGAAAAAAGGATAGAAAAGCTGTCATTTCAATCCTTAGGATGACTGTTAGCTTTCTGACCAGTTTATGCCAATTGTGGGCATTTCCTTATTAGCTGCAGTTAGCATCAACTTTGAGAGTCTTCAGGATTTGTTTTTCGGGTCATTTGCTTAGAAATGTACAAGTAGTCTATCCTTTTTTTTTACCTTTTCCTCTTCCACCTCTCAAAGAGAAAAGCTGATCCTTTCGTTAAGCTTTACCAGCTAGCTGCATGGTCTAGCCAGTAGATCCATATGTAAATACTTACATAGTGTGTTCAGTTGCCATCAGTTCTTTCTTATCCTTATAAAATTTTAGTTTATGTTTTCTAATCCTGTAGTATTTAAGCTCAATTCCTTTAAGCCAAATACTTCAATATTAAATAGAGTGGAAAACAAAGAGAAACAACTGTAATTTTTAACCCACAAAGATTTATATTTAAAAAAAAAAATCACTACTTAAGAAAGAAAGTACTGAAGCCCCATATAGACATGGGAAAGTCATTTAGCCTCATGGTTCCATTTGACAATATATTAATACACCTTACATACTTAACAAGGTAGTATGGTACTAAATTACACATAAAGGTTTGAAATCATCTAATGGAAGATGCTGCAAATGTACAGCATGAATGAAAATTATAGAAGACCTGGTCATCAGTTAATGCATTCAAACCCTTAAACTCCTGTCTGAGTTTTGAAAGGCCAAATTGTTCAGATGATAAAACTATATCCTTATGTAAAAGTTATCCTCTTTGAAAAACTTCCCCAAACATTCAGCAAAGCAGAAGGATTTCCTTTAGGAAGCCGGATGCACCTTTTTCTGTGACTGTAACTGGGCTCTGGATTATATATCTTTTGGAATACAAAACTGTTAAGAAAAACAACAGCAGCTTACTCAGTAGCATTACATACTTGCAGATGGGATTAAATACTTGTTAAATGTCTTGCCTTGAGACTAATGGATTCACCTGATTTTTGTAATAACAAAAAATGTCCATAGAATTATGCTGTGAACATGAGTCGGAGCTGAAGGATTTGTTTCATCAGTATCTGACAATTTGAACCTATTTTGTTACACCAAACAGACGTGTGGTGTGCATCTTGCATTATTAAAGTTTAAACCTGTCTTATCTGGAGTAAATAAATAAATCATATTGGTTCAGGTACCTTCAGTATATTAGAACCATTGGTTGCTTTTTCAAGAGCTGTCCATCCCCAGCTGGGGAAAACTTTCTGCTCAACCTGAAATCAATGAGCACAAAGTTGTGTGATTGTATCGGCACATTCAAGCTCATTCAGGAGTTGGCCTGGCTCACATGTACTCTATCCACAGCTGCTACACCAGTGGGATGAATTGGGGAAACAGCTCAGAACAGAGCTCTGCAGTCTCTGGACCCCTGACATTTCCTGTTTGACCCTGTACACATGCAACAGCTTCCTTGTTGAAGATCTTAGAGCAGAAGGAGCAAACAAATATCTTGGCTCCACTTTTGAGGCAGGTGTCCCCTCTCTTGATATTTCCTGTGCTCTGGGAGACACTGCCAGCTGTCTGTTCAGTTCATGCGAACAGTTTGTCTGTGGGCTGGGGGTGCAGAAGGGGAGCAACCTTCATGGGACTTGTACTGGTATCAGACTTAATGAAGGAAAGGAAATATATGCTGGGGTGTTGTGCTGTGAACAGTTATTTCTATTCAGTCCTGAGGAAAAAAACTCACCATAACATTACAAGTGAGTGATAACTTCTTTTGTGAAGTGATTTAGACTTCAGGTGTGTTTCCTCCTGCTATTTGAAATAAATAGTACAGTTTTTTTTTAGGATGTGGGGGCTATTATGCTGTCTTACTTTGAGGTACAGATCATTAATATAATTTATAATTTCTGTAACAATGTTGATAGTGTGACACTTTCACAGTCATGCTTTACAGCCAGATTGTCACTATTTTATCAGCTAAAGCAATGGCCCTACCTTTAATATATCACTGGAACTGCCACTACCGTTGAGAAAATACTAAAGATTGTGTTTTCACCTTTGCTCTGTTTTCCCATTTTTTGGATCCTCTTTACACTTCTATCTTATCTAGCATCCCACTTGAAATGTTACCCTCTATTTTTTTGCACACCTCAGTTTTCTTCTAGCTTCCTCGTAACTCTGCAACCTTCCCTGCACATTATTTCCCTTGTGTCAGGACTTCAGTCATGATCTGTGTTCATCCTTCTGAGTCCTGAATCCAGATGATGTCCCCTACCTACCTGGCTGGAGGATGTCTACTCTAAAGTCTGAGAGGATAGATTATAAACCTCCAGTTCCTCTCTGAACAGTGCTTAGCCTGAGCTTTTTCTCTGCAGTCCCTTTCTAGATATATCAGTTTCATATAACCAAGTGAATATGTGTGTCACCTTCTCCACCCCTATTTTCTCACAGATATGCCTTTTTTCTGTTTGGACATTATTCACACATATCTAAATCATCCTCATTTTGACTTTAGGTTCTCCCTGTCTGCCATGCTTGCCCAGTCACTTAGCTTTCCTCTTCAGAGATACTGAGGAAAATCCCACCAAACTCACATGCTCAGCTTGATGCCTGACAATGTGCCCTTCTTTGCAGCTTCCAACTTTGCCCTTTCCCCACAATTCCTTCCCTTAGAGAATCTCCAGACACCTTCTGCCTGCAGGGTCATCTCACCAGCACCTGCATCTGGTGACAATTTGTATATGTTGTCCACAGATGCTTTATCCTGTACTTTCCTATTTGTGTGGAAAACAGTACTGAGGCTTAGTTGATAAATATTCTTTCCCCCAAAATAGCCTTCATAAAACCCACATTCACCATGAGGTACAAAAGGGCCTTTCAAGCAAAACTTGTAGCTAAGTGATTTCTAAGAGTAGCAGATGTTTGTTTATTTATCTTTTGCTTAGAATTAGAGAAAACAAGAAAAGGAAGACTAGGCTTGTAGCCGCATTCTTACTTACAGAGTATAATTGTTCTCCTCTGTTATTTTTCATGATTCCTGCAAAGAATCTTGCATAGTCTTCTTTGTGTCTTCAATAGACCAGAAGCACTTCTCTGATTTACCATTGTACAAATTCTAGGTAGATGGGGTTCTGAAGCTAATGGCCCTGACCTGGTGCTAGGTTTAAAGTCAACATATAATGAAGAATTATTTCGAAAGAGTAGCAGTAACACCAGCCTCACATCATTGTTTCCAAATCCTGTTGGTTATGTATTACAGATGACTCTCTCCTAGTAAGTTTGCTTACTTATTACTTTCAGGGTTTCTGTGCTGGGAAAATGGGTTGCAAAAGAGACTGTGGGTATCATGATCTCATCATTCATATTCAAAAGAAGATCAGCAAGATTACCAAAGTGCATTACTTTGTAAAATTATAACCCCGGGAAGTAATAAGATTCAATTACATTTTTTTGGCAAAGTTCTTTTTAAGAAAGTATCTGTCTCATGGCTGTAGTTTATTCTTTGTCTTGATCATTGGGTAACAGTTCTCATGAGGATTTTTCATCTTCTCAACCTTGCAAGAGATAAATCCCTCTTTTCCTGTGGTCCATTTCAGTCTTTGCATATGTGCATTTTCTGAAGTGTTAACTGTGAACAGTTGTGCCTAAGAAATTAAATTCCTTACACAGCCTCAGTGCTTTATAATGCTGGAGAACAAATGCAGACTGCACAATGAGCTTTCTTCCCTTTTGCTCTGCAGAAGATCTGAAATATCACACTGAACAAGAATATTCCAATTGTTGGAGCAAATTGATGTATCCTGTGGGCTGAACTTGTCTAAAATGCGGAGCAGCTACCTCTGTGCATTCTTGCACAAAACCCATTGCATCTATTGTTAATGGTGGCAAAACCAAACAGCAGATAAGCAGAGGATGCTGAAATGTGTTTGCTGATTCTCTGTATCCTCACTTCAAAACTCAGGAGCTTACTACAACATTCAAACAAGAATGGGATAGCTTGTAAGTCAATACAGAGAGCTGAATTTATTTACTGTGTCAGTGTGATCTTTGTAAATGAATGATAGAGGGCAATACTGCAGGTATCACACGTTTGTTCTGCAAAATAATTTTAAAGCATGATTTAAGATCTTTTTAGTCTGCTTTCTTTTAATGTTTTTTTTTTTTAATTTTGTCATTCTTGTTTTGAGAACATAAAAATCCAGAGGGCTCTTATTTTCTCTTGTAGTTTTATCTATGGTGGTAATAGTACCTACCGTACAGGGAAGGTAATACCATGTAGTATACTGGGGCAGAATAAGTCAAGTCATCTTATGTTTTATTTTGGAAGACATGACAAAAAAACCCATGTCTATAATGCTGGCTGATAAAATCCCATAGGAGTTGAATGGTGTGGTGTTTCTGTACAGGTTTTTTCCTCATGTCAGTTTAAAAGGGATTCCCCTGCTACAGGATCTCAAAGGAATTTACAGTTGTTCTTTTAAGTAAGTGTTTATGCTGCTAAACAATTTGGACTGTCCATCATGACTCATTTTGGAGTCTGCTCTGCCTGCCTGACTTGTATTTCTAAGTGCAAGGATTTGAGGTTGCCAGAAAGAATATTTCTGTGAGCAACGAGCAGAAATGATGCGTTGGAAATGGACTTCATGGAGCTTTCAATGTTTTTAGAAAGGGAAGTGTTAACACTGAGTAGATGACGTTAACACCACCACCCAGAAAGAAAAAAAAAAAAGAGAGCTGTGAAAGCTGTATTGACTAAATCTTCTAACAATGCTCGCGATTCTCCTATATCCTGCTCTGTGTTTTTGTATGGATTTTTCATAGCACAGACAGACGTTACCCACAGTGTGATTCAGTGTCTGTTTCTAGCCATGCTCTTGCACGATTTTAACCTGATTTCACGGGAGGAACAGAGAATGAAACACCGTAGCTCATGGTTGTCAGCAGTGAAAAATAGCCAGGAATCAGACAAACAGCTTCATTGCTGAGATTATTTCCGGGATGAAAACTCGTCCAACAGCTGTTTGCTTTGGCCACTACTCAGATCCTTTTTTTTTTTTTAAACAGAAAAAAAAAGATGTTTGTTTTTTTTTTAAGATGTGGGCTGGTTATTTATGTAGTCAGGAAGAGGTCTCTGCTTCCAATGTTGTGGTCTCTGAGCTGTTTTGACAGTTGGAGTACGGGGAGGTTTCCTCTCTTCTCTCTGTCCTTTTCTCCCATCTTTCATTCACTTAATGCACAGACCTGGAACGCTGTAGGAAGAAGAGAAAGCGAATTTATGAGTTCTTTAATCGCAGACAGGCAGCTCTGTGGCAGTTACCTTCAAGAAAAGTTCACGCCCCAAAGGAGCGTTTAGTCTTACAGAGCCACTGACTCACTGAGCAGTGCTTGTGAGTGGCTGCGAGGGAGAAGGGGAGAGATGAAGGAAAAATTTTGCTTCCTTGTGAAACTCGCAATATTATTGTTTTAAGACTTTTCAAAAAGATGACTCCTACTTTTGTTTAAAGCATTTGTTCCGAAATTGCTGAAGCTGGAGTCTACCAGACTGAGGTCAGGAGCATTTTCTTTGGCAGAAAGAAGATACTTTTATAGAAGCCATGCCTGTTCTTGGGGTTGCCTCCAAGCTGAGACAGCCAGCCGTAGGGTCAAAGCCTGTCCACACTGCCCTCCCGATACCCAACCTTGGCCCCGCCGGCTCACAGAAGTACTCACCAAAATCTTTGGAGCTTACTGGGGCAGAGAGCTCGATGCTTTCTTGTCAGCTTACGTTAAAGTCAACCTGTGATTTTGGAGAGAGAAAAACGCTTCAAGGAAAAACCCAGGAGATCGAAGATAGCAAGGTTAGTTGTAAACTTTACCTGTGGAACTCAATTCTAAAAAAAAAAATGTTGATTTGCTTTGAAAAAACTTTGATACAAACTTTCTGCATGCAGAACTTGGGGGTAAATGAGTAAATAGACTTTTGCTGTCATCACTAAACTCCCATAGCAGCCTTGAAAATTTGTTTTGCTCAGTGCTGCTGTCTGAATAAATATTCTGTTTTTAAATGTTAGTGTTATTCACTTCGCAGATGAATTTTGATAAGGATCAGTAGAATCACAGGGAGAGAAAAATCATTCTGGCACCCAGTAAACAGAGTATTTAAAAAAAAAATCTTGGCAGCTTTATATTATATTATGAAATTTAAAAAGAGATCTCACGCCCACACCTATTCCCACAGGGAGGCTCTTTCAAAATAAAAACATGCAATTGATTTTCTTTTCAATTTTCAAATGATCTGGCTATTCTTGCTGCAGAACTGCTGAACCAGAAAAACAGCTTCTCAGTGTACTGAGAAGTACTTGTGCTTTTCTCTTCTGCAAAATAGCTTCTTCCTAGCCCCTATCTAGCCCCAGTTCATTGAGATTTAAAAAAAAATGGATTATCTGAAGTAGGCTGCCACAATATTTTTTATACTGCTTAAGGTTTTTTTTCTTTTGTAAGAGGATTATTTTTGAGTCCTAATTAACTTTAAAAAAAAACTTCTGCTTGATTTTCAATTAGGCTTTCTGTTGTAGTTGAAAACATTTTTCATTCTTTGTACATGAGTATTGAGTCCTTTCTTGTCAGCAGCATATATTTCTGTAGATCTTTCAGTCACTACATTACGGCTGCATGTGTGGTTTACACAGCTTCAGCAAGCTGTGAGGCTACTTCCTCTTGCTATTCTAGTACTCTTGGTTTGTGGAACTGATTACCACCCTGGAATTAAACATATATTTTTAATTGTATCTTAGTTTGAGGACACTTAAATGTCATTAGAGTTATTACAGTGGCAAGATGCACATATATGTACTTGTTTTTTCTTTGTTTTTAGTTACTGGGTTAATTCAGTTTTAGTGAAGAAAGTTGGTTTTGTGGTTAAAGCATAGGGTTGGGATTCTGAACATTTGGTTTCCTTCTTAAACCTTGCCATATATTTACACATGAGATTTTGGTCATGCCACTTAACTTTTCCCTTGGAGTTTTCTGTGTCACATCTCCCTGTATCCCAGAGATGATACTTGGTGGTGTCAGACATCTTATACAGAAATGTTAAAAAAGGAGCAAACTGTTCATCTCTTGATAACCACAAGTGATGAACAGCCCGTTTCTAAAATGTGAGTATGAAGATAACATAAGTTTGAAGATAATAAGTTTTCCACACAATGCAATTCCTGCTTGTTTGCTTATTTTTAATAAAAAATATTCTTTATATGTTTTTTAATGGTGTTCCTTAATGGATATTCCATGAAAAGTAAATTGGATTTGCAAGTACTATTTTCCATGAAAAAAGCAAAAGGTTACATTGACTGCTGAGAAGTGTTTCTTGTTTACTTATAAAAGTGTGGAGAAAGCATCTTTCCTTCAGTATTTAAACCACTTGGGAGCTATTAGTAATAAGTGTGAGACCAACTGGGAGTCATAGCCTTCCAAGGCATCTGGTCCTGAACTCTGCTGAACTTCTAGTGACTAAAATAACAGCTTGGATGGACACAAACTGTGATACCAATTTGCCATTTCATTGATTTGACAATACCTGTCATCTCAGAGACTTTTTTTTTAAAGAACAAAAAGCTAACCAACTTCCCAAAAACAACCTATTAGCCATGACATCCATCTCTATATATGTTCTCAGTGGAGGCTGCTGAGTGGTTTTAAAAGATGATCCATAAAGACTAAGACCAGGCTGTGCATGTGATGGTCTGAAAACTTCTACCAGCCACCTGGATTTATAGAAGTGCTGAACATTCAAAAAGTTACTATTTTCTGAAGCCTTTCTGTATTACCCCCTTATAAGTCCAACATTCCCAGTAAAGCTTAGTGGCAGCCCTTTACTCAATTTTCTTCCTGGTGCATTTTTTGAAAGATGCTCTTTTATTCACCTTTTAAGCAAGTTTCATGAAATCTTTTTGCCAAAGGGGTTTGGACTGTAAGGTGGATGGGTATTAATGAAGATGACATTATTTTAACGCTTTTCTTAATAGTAAGCTTCAAAGGATCAGCCTAGAAGTATTAATGCTGTTTTCTTCATCAGTGATGGATGGATCTTTTGTTAGATAATCCATGTGATATCTCTGTGTGACTGTTGTATGCGATGATATACATTGGGACTGTGTAACTATAAAAATGGTCAGATAAAAGGTTTTTCAGTCAAAATGTAGTGAATACCTTGTCAGAGTTTACAGCTGAGAGTAAAATCTGACTAACATATTTCTTGTATGCTTATGTTATATATATCATTGCATATAAGGCAGCACTGATTTTTGAGGGAAAAAATATGGATTTCTATCGGCAAAAGACAACAGAACATGTGAATTCATCATCTAGTTAACTTTAGCTCTTGTCTGCTGAAAGCAGTGCCTTTTGCATTGCTTGCTTTGGTATTTTACATTTGCTTCACTGCAGATCACAAGTTTTCTCATCCTGTCTGCAAGGCACTTAGATTGACACGTGTAGTCACTGTGACATATCCTGTTTCTATCTATTAAGTGCTAAGAATTCTAAAATAAATTTGGCTTATGCATGTCAATACAGTAGATCATTGCCACCCAGCTGTTTCCTCTATAACTTCACTCTCACCAAACCTGATTGTTTGAGAATTTTGTTGCTTGTGTTGGCATTCTCACAAGGCCAAGGCTGGTTGGGAATACAGCAGCAAACATCAGTTCTCTTTTCTCTTGCTGTTCCTCACATATCACATGATTTTGTTGCTCTTGCACATGTAGTCTTGGTTGTTTTCTTGTTTGTGGACATGATGAAATTTGAGGTTTAATAAAAGTGATATTGTCATAAAAACCGTGGTAGAAAAAGTTTGAGGTGATTATGTTTGCCTTTTTTCTTAATTGTATAGAACTTAGTTAAGCTTATGAAAGCAAATAATAAGTTGCTAATGATTTAAATTATTCTGTGTATAGTTTATTCAAATGCACTTTTGTTCAAGATTTTCATAATTTGTGCTTTGGTACCTAAGTCTCATACAACAGGTCCATCTGCTTTCTTGCTAAACCCACTAATGTTTAGGCTGACTGCGTGAATACTTTATGATGTGAATAGTCATGCAAAATATTTGAACACAAGTATTCAGAGCACATTCTTTTTCCCTGAGTGTCATATAGACAAAAGTTTATTCCTATATATGTACACAGAAACAGAATCCAGCTGCTGGATTCATGAGGTGAAATGATGGCTCTCTTTGAAGCAGATGGAGTTTTGCTGTTCAGTTGGACCATAGAGTGTTTTTATGCAAAACCATACCTGAAAACACCACTATATTTACCAATATTTTTCTAACTGTGGGTATAGTATGATTTGTATTTCTTTACCACCATTTTTATACTGCTTGCAAAATTATTCATCAGATCATGGTAGGTTGCTTTTTGCTTTTGAGCCACTAAACAGTAACAAAGTGAAAAAAATATCCATTGATGTTGTAGAAAGGTAAATTAAACAATGACTTAAAAACTATAGGAATGAAGAAAGAATTTATTTGCAAAACCAGCTTGTTTGGTCACTGAATCATAGCTCTGCACTATATTATTTTAAGGGTGGGTGTTGAGAGGCTGGGGCCAGACTGTTCAGTTGTGCCTAGAAACATGGCAAGGATCAAAGGACATAAACTGAAGCACAGGAATTTCCACTGAATTTCAGGAAGAAAATTGTGACAGATCACTGGAACAGGCTATCCAGAGAAAGTGTGAAGTCTTCTTCTCTGGAGACATTCAAAACCTGTCTAGACGCAATCGTGTGCAACTTGTTCTGGGTGAACCTGCTTTAGTAGGGGGTTGGACTACAGGATCTCCCTTCAGTGAGTCTGTAATATTGACCTGTAGCAAAATGCCAATGGCAATAGTGTTTTACTCCAGGTCACCTGAAAGCGTGACTGATTTCAGCTACTCTCACACATTTGATGGTGTAGGCACAAGCGCCTTGCCATGAATCCTCTCCAGCACAAAGCTGTGCAGCTGCTGGGAGTCAGCAACCCATGCTAGGCACACTGGTCTTCTGGTCTGGCTTCCTGGGGCTGCTCCTTGCAGTGCTCTGCTTTATGTTCCCAAAGTTTTCCTCCCATCATTAGACTTCCTTCTTTCAAGAGCCCTGCACCATCATTTATGCCTCCAAAGTGAATTTTCTCTGAGATTAATCTGATATATAAATTGTAGTGTTTTGGTTGTATGACTTGGATGATAAGATTTTAGCCTTCTTTCCTGAGTTAATTCCCTTACTGTTGTATTATCTTATTTCTTTTGGGTTTTTTTGTTTTCAGTTTCTCTTTATTCATGCTATCTGTTTGCTGCTGTGTGCTTTATCAGCTTCTTTCTTCCTGTTGGCAGACATCTTTACAGGCTACTGAATATGACTTATTTTTCTCTGTATCCCCTAATCAAGTCTTTCTGTCTTGCCTGAAGCATTTTTCATATCACGGTTCATTATCAGAAAGTGTGAATCAGCCTCCCCAGATGATCCCGTACACATATGTAAACCTAAAACTTTTCTATGTACCTCAGTTTTGGGGGCTTTTAGTAAGATCCTAGTAGTATGGAGATATTGGTATCCAGAGGATGAATAGACAGTTGTTTGTGACCTCTCTTACAGGGGCCCAGCCCCACTAAGTTCATTACACTATTCAGTTTTTATACAGGAAGGTCTTAGGGGAGCTCAGGAAATTGATGTTCTACGAGGCCTTCTGGAAGAAATGACAAAGAATATTATTATGTGTCCACCTGAGTAAAGAGACACAACTAACTTCTCTAGAGCACAGAAATCTGAATAATTAAGCTGGGGAAGCAGTCCTCAGTAAATCAGCAGGACAGAGCAGAACAGATTGTGTTACCTAGGAAGCATGTCCAACAGAGAATGGGGTCCAAAACACTTCATTGTACCAAGTGAATGTTGTTAAATTAACCTAAAATGAATGTCAGTGTCACAAAACCAAGCTAAATACTTTCATCTGATTAGGCAAAAGCATGTGCTGGAGCTGTTAAAGTGACTTTTAAGGTCCATTTAATTTGGCATCATACCACTGCATCTCAGTTTTACTCTGAGGACTTCTAGTGTCATTCAGCCAGCCCTTTTGCACTAGTTCATTAAGATGCGCATGGAAACCTCTCCTTTTCCCTCATCAATTTTAAGTAGTTTGTCAGTGATGTGGTAAATCCAGCCTGTCACAAGACAGCAAACTTGGAGAACAGCTAGGCTCTTTTATAAAGACAGATCTCAAGACAAATATTTTTGTTTTCCATACATGGGTGGAGCTCCTGTTCACGTCAACGGGAGTGCTGTGCACATTGGAATACCAGATGTGTGCCATAAATGACTTCCATATCTCTGTCTTTCCTCAGTTAACCTTCCACATCACTTAGGTTCGTGTGACCCTTTCCCACCATTCCCCAAATCTCTCCAAAGCAAGGCGTCTGTTGCAATCACACATCTCTTTGACTTTTCAATTTCTTGGATACATTTTTGTCTGGTCTCTGAGGGCCAAGCTCCACAGAGTTTCTTGACACACTGAATCTAGGGAACATAAATAAATGAGTTTCTTTCCCCATTTTGTCATACCCTTCCTTTTCTCAGCACTAGTGCCCTGGAGGTATCTGCTTTGTGGGTTGGCAAGAAAAGAGTGTGCTGAGTGTTGTATTTACAGCACTACAGCCAAGGCAACAGAAAGGGCAGCAGAAGCAGCCAGAAACCGCCTATCTTCTCCCCATAGTGACCACTAGTGATGGGAAGCCAGCAGTGTTTCAAAAGCATTGAACTAGCTGCCAGAAATTTCAATCAGCACTGTGGACACCTGGGACTATGTGTTTAAAATTCACACAGCCCCAGTGAAGCCAGGACAGCTGGCAGGAGTTCAGACTGTCAGCAATTTCAGCTTCTTGTCTAGTGCTCTGAATTATTTCTTTATCAAACAGATAACAGTGTCTTTAATGTGCTTTATGCATCCAGTACCATCTGTCTGCACTATATTATAACTGATTTAAGAGCTTCATTCTGTATGAACTTGGACTAAATTTCACTGTTACATGTTTATTGTCTAGTCATCTGTATCAAGCACATTTTCATAGAGTTGAGATAAATGTAAAGTAACACAATATCAACTCCTAAATCTTTCGTATTTGTGAACAAATTGTATTGAATGTAGGTTGAATGATATTTCTGGTCTGTAATTTGTAATTGGGATCGTGGATAGGAGGGTATTCCCCAACCTGAGCTTAAGACCTCTGCTTACATTTCTACTACTTTTATGTTATTACTCTTACAAAATAAGAACATAGAACTCAACTTATTTCATATCAATTGGTGCATTGTGGGCTGGTATTACACATCATCAGAAAACAATCATGCTTACTCTTTTGTATTGCATTTGTGCCTGGGGAAGCTGCTTGGGGATTTCCTGACCAAACAACTATTCAGTAAAAAATCCTTTCCTCAAAAATGGGAGTGTGTCTGCAGGATGATGCACTGTGAATGCACCAGCAGAACTGAAGCAACCCAGCAATATTTGCTTGGTGAAACAGTCTGGGATAATCTGTTCTTCATAACCACAAATGGAGATAAGTGGTCTCCATCTTCAGATAAAAATAATGGGCTTATATTATACCCCAGGAGGTTTTAGTTAGGCTCCAGTAAAACTTCCCAGCCATGACAGTAGTTAAACAGAGGAGCTTTGCCTGTGGAAAATATAATATCTCCATCACTGGAAAACCCAACATGTACACTTGCCAGTCACAGTATTATTAGCAGTGACCCCTCGTGCAAAGGAATTGGTGACAACCTTGATGGTCTTCTCATTCTCTTCTGTCATTCCTTGGTTCAGCTGACTTCAGGTGCATGGTAATGAAACCATGCTTCCCTGGGAGCCTGAGCCGACAGCCCCACAGCCCGCAGTGATACAGATACGTAAGGACTCTCTTTGGAGACAGATTTACTTCCCTAGAAAAAGAGCCATTGCAGTGTGGGTGTTTGTGTTTCCAGAGGCATTGCACTGAAATGCTGCAGTTCCTGTTAAGTTTCCAGAAAGCACAGGCAGGGTATTCTTGGAGCCCAGAAAGCTAGTGGCTTGCTTGGAAACACTCATTTCCCTGGCATATCAGTATTGGAGTGTCCTCATGCCTCAAGATCCTGTGAGACCCTGGAGTGACTCTTGGGGACTCAGTTCTTTACTCTATAGCAATGAACATAGAGTCCCTATGAACTTAAAAATCCTTAATTTAAAATCCCTTCAGGAGCACTGCAGTGAATATTTCTTCTAGCTACATTTTATAGGGGGTCCCTAGAAGACAGTAGCATCCCAAAATACCCATCAGAGTGAGGGATGCCACTAAGATTAGGGAGTTTGGTTGCAATGAAAAACATTTCTTCTCTCAAATAAAAATATGTTCTTTCTCTGGATTTTTCTGTTTATTTCAACCATGCCTTGATCCTAGAAATTTTTACTAGATTGATGTCCTAATATGACAGGTAGTGTGCATGTGTGCAAAAGTCAGTCCAGCCCTGTAAAACATATGGCTGTATTACATGGACTGTGGGAGAAAGGGAAAAACATAATCCCCATAGTGCAGAGGGAAGGGAGAGATTAAAGGGAAAATGGCTGATTTTCCCACACTCAGGCTGGGACTTTGTGGCAGGATTACGAATTTCAAATCATATATATCTCAAGTCCCAATCTCCACATCATAACCACAAGCCTATCCTTTGTCTTTTCTAAGGGATCAGTTAGGAATGAAACATCCAAATAATGAGGGTTTTTTCCTGCTTGCCTCATTAGGACAGTTTTAGCCTTGTCATCATTTTAATGTCAATAGCTAGCAGAAGTGTGGGCCCACCTCTGAGCTGGAGGTGGAATTTTACTCCAGGAGACATATTCTCTTGATTTTGACGTATCCAACCAGCATAGATCAGCACAATTTGTCAAAGATTCAGAATATTTTGTGCCCTTTCTGAAGCAGTATAACACTCATCAATGGTCCTGTGTGTAATGATGTTGATAGGCTGCTGACTTGTTAAGTATGATGTGGAAAATCTAAGTATTTGTGAAGCAGGCCTGTTTTGAAGAAAAATGGCTTTTTTGGGTCCTAATGTTTTGCCTTTGAGTACACTGCTTAGCTTCTTTGTATCAGAAACTTATATTTAGTAAATACTAATGGCATGAATTACAATTGAGAACTGCTAATTTTATTCTGGTCTAGGTCCCCTGTCCCTTTTTCTCTAGTATACTGGACTATTTTTTGAGTCACACAGTTTTTCTTGCACTTACATCCAGGGCACGCAAAGAGTAGTTCATTTAAATCAGCTCTGTGTTTCACTCTGACCTGATTCACAGGATGTGGTCTTGGAGGAAGCCCATGCCTTAACAATAGCCTTTTGACAAGCGAGGGTGTTTGGGGATTAAGCTGGAAGAGGAGGAAGCATATATCTATTCTCAAACCTAGTAGTGGACTATTTTGTGCGAATCTTCACTTGCCCGTGATGTTTTTAAGGTCACAAACCTTCCTTTTTTGTTTTTACTGGCAAGAGGATGTTGGCTGAAAGATAGCATAACTTCTTTAAAATTCAGAAAAAGAATGCAGAGTGTTTTGTCTGGTAAATGTGAAGAGATAATTCCCTCATGTAAGATGTGTGGATTTCTGATGGCTCTTGTGTATGTTCTGTGTAAACCAAGCTGAAAGAACTTGGAAAATAAGCAAATCAAAGGGAAGCATAATTTTGAAGTGGTTAGAGCTGGATCATAATATTTCTGGATAAATAAACTGAGAAGGTGCCAGCCACTAAATGTACTAACTCTGCATAAAACATGAGAGAATTTGACCAAGTATAATATTAGTATTGTCCTAACCTACTTTCAGCATGACATTTGGTCTGACTTATCTTTTTAGTTATATTCCTTGTAAACCCTCCTTTTCTGCTCAGCCCTTTGGATCTTAATTCAGCAGAAAGCATTTCATCCTTCAATATATCTCTCAACAGTTGATCAAAATTTTTGTTAAGGTGAAACTCTCCAATCAATTGCAGCAAATTTGAAAACAAACTGGAACAAAAATAGTTGCTGAGCTGTCTCTTGTGTTTTCCATTTCAAATTATCTCTCTATGACAGTTTTAACACCTGGCTTTGTATCTTGTTGATGTTGTGTTACACTCCAAAAGATTTGGCAGTGAAAACTTCCTGTTGTGCATCAGGATTTGAATTACAGGGCATGAGTAAAACCATCACAGCTTAGTAATGAGCATGGCCATGCACAGAAAGATGACTTCCTAGCAAGTGCTGTAAAACATTTGACCACTTTCATTAATCAGGAAAGGCTGCATGGCTCATACGTGATTTAGGGGTGAGTAAGACATAAGTCAGGGTGCAGGATTTTTACTCACTGCTACAACAATGAGATTTCCTGGCAGCACATCTATGCAGTAAACAAGTTGGTTTCTTTATTTTGGGAGTATTTTTGTTTTGGTTTGGGTTTTTTTTTCAGGCTCTTTTTTTGTAAGCTGTCTCTGTACTGGAAATAAATAGGCATTAAATAAGAATGTGAAATAACAAATAAAAGTTCAAAAGGAGCTTAG
Organism: Promerops cafer; assembly: GCA_013398275.1. Classification (NCBI taxonomy): domain Eukaryota; kingdom Metazoa; phylum Chordata; class Aves; order Passeriformes; family Nectariniidae; genus Promerops; species Promerops cafer. The sequence goes on along the minus strand of VZSE01002020.1, from coordinate 1,441,539 downwards.
AAATTTCCTCAGCTGAGCAGTCTGCCTGCTTTCGTCATTGCTGGCCAGCTCACCAGCCATAGACAGAGTGCTGGAAGGAAGAGTTGAAAGAATCTGTTTCTCATGAAGGAGCAGCACAAATCTGAAAGCTTGAGAGCTGCAGGTTTAGATTTTCTTTTGAAATGCTTCTGAGAGGGAGTAAGGCTGAGCAGCTCACATGGGAATTCACAATCTAGTTTCCTTTCTGGTTACTATCAAGTACCTCCTTGAAATCTGCTCATATATGAAATCGTAATAATGAATGGATTTTTTAGAGTGAAGTTGTTTCTTGGCTAACTATTAATTTATTATTATTTTTAAATACTGAAGAAATAATCCAGTTAGCTACTTTTCAAATTGTTATTTAAGTTACTTTTAATTATCATAGAAAAATGATTTTTAAAAATCTTATCTGTTACTGATGTTTTCAGCTTCCTGTCTGTCAGGCTAATAATGCATCCATTCTTTTTTTCTGCTTGTAATAAGAAGACACAAGTAGAAAGCATTTTATGTACAACATGCATTTTTTTTTCCTGTATAACCTTGTGATCCTGAAAAAAATAAGGAGAGAATAACAGTGTCTTTGCTGTTTCCTTTACCTTGCTGCAGTATCACTGAAGACTGGTATGATTCTGTATTATTAGCTGAAACCTAAGAAACAGGTTGCTCCACAAAGAAACTGTTGTGGTGATTGACAGTCAAGTACTCTGCTCATAGTTGATGCCATCTCCAGATGTGTGGGGAGATTAATACAGTCTAATTTGCAGAACTTTCACATCCAGACTTCTCTTATGCAAGAACAAGTTTTCTCCAGCTGGCTGTTGGGAACGGGTTGGTGTTTGTGTTACCAATGGACAAGAGCAAAGCAACCCTCCCCATCTGTGACAGCTATGTCAGTCACAGCCTTAAAGAGTTTTGGTTCATAAGATAAGCTATTAGCACAAGGGAGTGGGCAATAAAAGAAAAATGTGTGGAAATAAAAACAAGGCTTTTTCCCAGGGTCTCACCAAGTCAGTGCAAGATTTTCTCTGAGTTATTCAGCCTCATTTGTGGACATGATATAGAGATGTGGAGTACTGAGGGGAGCTGATTAAGCAAAGTTTCAGAAAAGGGAGCGTGCAAATCTCAACATACTAAGTACTGATGTGTTGAACTGAATAGTTATACAGATCAGCAAAATAGATACAGGATAACTCAGACCTCCTAAAAGCAAGGGGATTTGGGACATATTTGCATCTACGGAAATATTATCCCTTTTTTCCTGGACAATTAATAGTCTAATTTATTTGAGCAAAGTTGTAAGATTTCATTTTGAAATACTTATATAAATGTCAGCAAGGACAGAGTGACAGTAGTCACATTTCAGTCTGAGGGACAAAACTTCACTTCCCATTGAAAATTTTGTTTTGTATGACAATCAAGTCAGTATTTTCAAAAACAATTTTCACTCAGATGTATATTTGTCTTTGAAGGTCTCAGCAGCCTTTGCACAGAGTAACACAAGATTCACAACACCATTTCAACATAAACAAGTTTCTTTGTCCTAATTAATTAGAGAGAAATATTACATATCTTCATCAAGCCATAAATCAGTGTCATATCCAAGCATTGGTCTTTTGGAAGGTACAGGTGAATATTGGTTCCTGCCATATTATAAGCCTGTATTTGTAATTTAGTCAATTTCTCAAAAAATTCTGCATAGATGCAGTAGTTAACCTGAACTGACAGTTGAGTAGAGGCTTTTTACAATGTATGAATACTTCAATACCATTTCAAAGCACCAAAACATTTTGATCATTTTGGCTGGGGTATTACTTCACATAGATCCCCTATGAGACAAAGTGTAATTTATCGATAGTTCCTGAGCTGCTTGGTAAGATTAATGTAGATTTATCACTAGCTGTGTGATTATATAAGGTTGTTTGTTTTTTTTTAATGCTGAAACATTTTAACAGAAATATTCAAGTAGAGCCTTAGATACAAAAATAAGAAATTCCAAGTGCAACAGCACTCTTTTACAACTACCTTTGTATTTCTTATTTAGACTTTAGGAATGATGATATTTCAACTAACATTTGATACAATTCCAATTGGATACTTAAGGACTGCGTAAGGCAACGTTACTATACAGCACTTTTATTTTGAGATCAACACAGTGTATTCCTTTGAGTGCAGTTTGGTTGTTTTGCCCTTAACAGGTAAGCTCTTTAGAACAGCTATTGAAACCAATAATTTTTGGGCTCATATGATTAATTTTGTTCTGCAGCTGCTTTTAGGATACTTTCAAATGCGTTTCAGTGTGACAAGCATTGGTTTGCCCCAGCATTTTTGGAGTAGTGGGATACAGCTTGGATATGACTCAGTGTTAAACCAGCAATTCATTGAATAGATTAGTACAGCTCTTCTAAAGCCACCACGAGATTTAATTTTTTAGTACAGAGATAATAAATGTAGCCTTAGCATTTTGGCGCCAGCAGTGAATACTACGTAGAGTGAAACCACTATACATATTTAGTTTATGGTTCATATTAAATACAGAGATGGGTATTTGTGCTCGTATACAGATAGCTGTCAATATTTATCTATGTATTTACAAAAGTTTAAAGTGTAATCAATATTTTTTTTTTACTAATGTGGAAGGTGGTTTAGAAATGCATATATGGATGCTATACATTTGCACATATATCTACATATACATCACATGTCATGTATGTTATCTTTTTGGTAAAGAAAGGATAGAATTTTGAAAGAAAGGATAGAATTACTGCTTATAGTAATGTGCAAGAAAGCGATATGTAGAACATACCTTTTTGATTGTCATTAAGTGTAGCATTAACTGTTCAATACTGAAAATGGCAAACCCAGCAGAAGAACTGATTCCATGTACTGCTCAGACCATGTGTGTCAGTCAGAGCACCCACAGCACTCAGCAGCAGCTCAGCAGCCCACATTCCCATTGACAGGCCAGGGTCTGGCAGGTGGTGCTCTACTCCATCCCTCCACTATTCCTCTCTCAGGCTGCATTACCCCCTTCAGTTCCTCTGGGGTGTAGATCTGCCTCTGCAGTGCTGAGGAGACTGATGGAGAGATGGTAAATAAATTCTTTAACTTATCAGGAGTCAGTTTCCAAACAGACTAGATTCTGTTACCCTATATTTGTATGCTTCTGCAGCTCTCTCACCATCTCTGTGATGTCTTCTAGGAAGATGTCCATTGTTTGCTACATCACTTCAAACACTTTGTCCTAGACACATGACAAACTAATCCTTCTGAAATTAGAACTTGCTGTGTACTTTAAATCAGTGGGAGTTTTTCTGTTTGCTCACTGGAGTAAGACTATCATCCCATTTCATTGTGGTTAGACAATTTACAACCTCTTACATTTTCACAAGGTAAGATTTCAAGCCATGCTTTTGTGTCCTGTTTTTGGGAATGTTGGGCTATGTTTGTATCCTGTGATTTATGTTTTATGTCAGCTGACTGGTATTTTCTGATAATCATTTAATCTGAGATTTTTATTCAGGGAAATGATGCACTTAAAGAGAAAAAAAAACAAACTTCTACTTCTTTGTGCACTGAAAACATTCAGAATGAATTGTTTTATGAAAGCCAGGCTTGTTACAGAATAAAATAAAACTCTGTCCATTTACTAATTTTTTAATTCTGTCTGTTTAGATGACCTATGGAATTTGGTTAATTAAAAATTCCCCAATATTTAGGTTATCCTCATTGCTGAAGTATTTGGACATTTAGATATTTCTTGTAAGTGATACCCTGTTGTGTTTTTGAACAAAAATTTAAGAACTATGATTGGCATGTCACTGCCTTTAATTTCCTTGTATGGTACATTATGCAGTTCATGTCCATTTAATGCACTGTATAGCCAAACTAGAGTATGCACAAGCAGTATAAGGAAAGGGTAATCAATCTGACTGCGTGAAAACTCTGAGGAAATACTGATAAGTAAAACAGCTCATAAATTCTGCAGAGAGAATTGTTCACATTCATGGCTCTAAAGATTAAAATTGAGGCTCCTTCTGCCCCACCCATAAATTACTTTTGGCAGCAGCAATGTGGTCCGTAAAAATCCACTCCCAATCTTTACTGCCAATCGATGTCAGATTTCTCTGTCTTATTGTGTGTACCAAAAGAGTCCAATCTGTATAGGACCATTGTCCTAAAATACTGTGTTTCTTTAATGAAATCTTTCTTTCTGAGTTCAGTAATATTAGGTCCTCATAGCTGAATGTTGCTGTTAAGTCAGGACTAAGTCTGTGTGATTTACGGTCAGTATGAATAGAATATGTGGAGCACAGGCAAGAGGCTCTTTAGGAATGCTTTTTCCTGTCTGCAAATAGCTTGGGACCAATGGAAAATATTAGGAAAGTTCAAGAGAGTCAGCTCTTTTTTACTGCATTGTAGATCAGCAAAGTTCAGAATCAACAAAGAGTGGGGACAAGAGAACAAAAATTGTTTGAAGAAAAATTGTCAATTCTGTCTTGTAATTTTACTGTTTATTGAGAATTGGAACCCTATTAATTATATTTGACAGTTTAGGAATAGATGGAGGTCCTGCTGAAAACTGAGAACTCTCTACAACTACCTGAAAGGAGGCTGTAGCCAGGTGGGAGTTAGCATCTTCTCCCAGGCAAGCAGCAAGGACAAAAGGACAGAGTTTCAAGCTGCACCGGGGGGGAAGTTCAGGATAGCCATCAGGAAGTATTTCTTCACTGAAAGGATGGTTAAACAGTGTAGATGGTGGATTTACTGTCTCTGGAAGTGTTCAAGAAACAACTCGGTGTGGCACTTAGTGTTATGGTTTAGTTGGTATGGTGGTGTTTTGTCAAAGGTTGGACTCAATGATCATGGAGGTCTTTTCCAACCTTAATGATCCTGTGATTCTATGAGGCTCCAGTCAGAGTGGAATTCATCTTACCTCAGTAAAGCCAGTTAAAAGGTTGGCATCTAGTCTGAGCTCCTACTCTATCCAGATGGCAGAGATAAATACTTCTTGAGGGCAATTCCTTCATTTTTCCTGAGTTCTTTATGTAAATGCAGACTGACTCACCCTCTGGCAGTATGTGCGTCTATTGCTTAATTAAGGGGAGATGAACCATCTAATTTAAGTTAAACACTTGATTTTCAGTGTCTGAAATTAGCTGAGATGCATCTTACCTGTAGTACAGAAATTCTCTTTGTGAAGTTCTTTTCAGACACTTATTGCTAATGTTATCATTATTACGACAGATTGTACAATTGTGTTTCAAAGTACATTCTTTAAATCTTTTGAGGCTACTTTGCAAGCTAGTGGAGACATAGCCCTCATAAGTGTGATGGATCTGGGCATGCGTTTATCAGAGGGACATCCTCTTTTTGGTTCTTAAAACAGATTAGGGATATGAAGACATGGAAAGTCCCTGAGAAGCGATGAAGAGAAGAAATAGGCAAGCAAAAGTAATATTCAAAATGAGCCATTGCATGGGAGATGGAGACATCTCTGTGAAGAAGACAGGTTTTATTTTGACATATTCTCACATTTTCTGCTTAATGCTGCAGAGATTGTAGAGATAATGAAATGGGTCATTAACCAGAAATACTATAATGAATTAGTTTACTGAATGTATGGCAACACAACTGTGTATATAAACACATGAGCCTTACATGTGCACACACAAGGAGAAATATTTAATGAGTTGGTGGGCAATCAACTTGCACATGCACACTTTCACATTTGTGCAAATACACATGGGTGTACTTGCACAAATGTCAGAAGTTCTCTGCTATCTCTGCAGAATCTCATACAGATGTACACAGCACTTGCATTCATCTGCCATTAGACTCCCTTCTTCTTCACTTGCTGTCACATTCTTTCCAAGGAGAAGGGTGGCATTAATCTAGAAGCTACTCATATACTTAAAGAGATGGAATCTGACAACAGGTAATTCAGCCAGTATAAAAATGGGATGTTCATGAATGTGTTCTCACCCTTGCAGAGTACTGCATACATCATTTTAGGAAACTTTTTCTTGAGGATTACCACCTCTCTCTTGTGAATTATTTTTCTTCTTGTTAGGAACTGAATGACATTGCTGTAACTGCTACAGCCTTTGCTTATGGGAAAGGATATCATTAAGGAATTGTGGTTTCTGCCTAACAACTTGAAATAAGCAGGAAGGCTTATAGCAAGTGACAGGGCTACATGCAGGCTTAATCAAATTGGATGTGTGCTCTGCAAAGGGTGCTGCTCGTTGGCAGTAGTTGCTGTAATCTCTCTGGTAAATCCTTCATGAGCTGTAAGCTACTTTGCTTGGCAAACTGTCACGAAGTAGAAATGTTTGGAAAGCATTGGTCACCTGTCTAAGCAGTCTGCTTATTTTCATTTTGGACATTGTGCTTGCTGTCTTCGCTAGAGGGAATATGCAGATTGGTCTGAGTGTGCCCTGCCAGGTGTGTGTTGTTCCTGACAATTTGGTTGCTGCCATTTGTATTCCAAGCCAGGCAGTTCCAAGAACACAGATGCAGAGCCTTATACCAATGTAGGAAAGAGAAGGCATCAGTCAAGTTACAATGATATCTTGCAGAATAGGCATCAAAAGGTAGCTAAATGCCTGCAATTTCAATAATATAAACATTTTGATGTGTAAGTGTTAAAGGTGTACGGGAAATGGTTATATTAAAGGGGTGACTGGCTTTTGCATCTGAGGTTTTAAGGCCTTTACAAAGCACACAAACGAATTTCCTTTCAAAAATTTTAAGCTGGACGATCTAATATTTGAGGCTATAAAGTTCAGTAGATACACCTAAAAAATCATTCCTCTTCATCTAAAACACTGCTGATCATGCTAAAGAAAGTTCCTAATACTATGTTAATTTTCTCATGTCTCTTCCATTATGTTAGAAATGAAAATAAAACAGATTAACTCAGAAAAAAGTAAATCATCAAGTTGTTAATATTTTCATGTTCTTTAAACAAAAACTTAAACAAAAATTGTAGCAGGCTGAACGTAGTCCTTTTTACAATTTCTCTGAAAATTTTTGGTTACTTATGGGAAACTGGTGATGTTTTTCACTTTTGTCCACTGTGGCAGCTATGGTACAACTATTGTTCAGCACGGTTTATTCTTAAGGAACTACAGTGCTTATTCATAAAGGGCTCCAGTTCTTGCCTTATGTTCTTGTATTGTACCTGCTTCCAGAGTATTTCCTAATAGATCTTCCAAGCTATCTTTTTAAGGCTGAGGAAGCTATATTTTTAGCTTCATGATACTAAATTTGACAGTGTATCAGAAAAAGAAATACGGCATACTGTAGACAAAAGTTCAATTAAAAAAGACCCCTATTATCTTCTACCATTTTATGACTTAAAAACTATTAAACCCAAGCACTTAAATTACAGGTTCAGTGATACTAGATGCTATACAAGTAGAATAGTGATCTAAATTCCATTTACATCATTTGTGATCTAAAAAGTGTCTCAAATAAGTGAGAAGGAAGCAACTCACATACATAAAAATTTTTATCTATGTTTTTGTTAGAACATAAATGTTTAAATGTTGAACTTCTTTTGGCCCTGCTGTAGTATGCTAACTTATTTCTTGTCAAATGCCTCAGCAGAAATCACTCTTTGGAAGGGGCAATTAGAGACTTTCAGTGCCCTGGGAATGGGGTGAAAAGAGCATGTATGTTTGGGTGAAAACTGGGTGAGTGAGGAGCAAGGCTCTGCTATTGCTCTGAAGACAGTGGAGCAGTGTTAGCAGTTGGATGGATATGTAAGGGCTGTTTGAAAGAGCCTGAAGTTAAAGACTAGAAAATTGAACTCAAGTGAATCAAAGGAAGGATGTTCAGAGAAATGGACAAAAAATCATCACAGCTGTCTCTTCTGTTTGGCATGTCCTAATTGCTATGATTGTTTTTTATGCAGTGCTTTGATGATTAGGGGAATCTTTTCTAAACAAAGTACACATTGAGGCTGATACTGCAAAGTTATCTGAAACTGTTTTTATGAAAATGACTGCAACACAAATGGCACAGTCATTGCGCTCACTTGCTTGTTCAGGCAGCCTTTACTTTCTCATTGAAAGAGAGCTTTTTTTCCTAACTCCTCAGGAGGGTAGAAGCAAAGAAAGCAGAAAACTGATATAGATTCTTCTTATTTTTCCTGTGTCTGAGTGTCACTGTGCTTACAACTAGAATGTCCTTCCCAAATTTTGCTTGCAAGGGTCACACTAATAAAAGGGATTTTAAGGAGGGGTGAGCAGGGAGGGAGATGGGGACCCTGAGGAGACAGAGTGGGATTACTAGCTACAGAGGATAGGGTTGTACATTTCAGTGCTCAGCACAAAAGGCTGACTCACAGTCTGCCATGACAGGGTTCACAGACACAGTCCAGCAAGTTTTCTATGTGCACTGACTCCATGTGCATTTAGGTTCCCTCACTTTCTACATTACTTCTTAGACCTTATGACCTTAATCCTGGAAAATGAAGGATATTTGTAATGTAGATATTTGAAAAGGAAATTACAACTTGACTCTTATCTGATTGTTTACAAGAACTGAACTGCAACAAAGACAAATGCATGGTCCTGCACCTGGGGAAGAATAACCCCAGGGACCAGCATAGATTGAGGGCTGACCTGCTGGAAAACAGCTCTGCAGAGAAGGATCTGGGGGTCCTCAAGCACAACAAGCTCTCCATGAGCCAGCAGAGCCCTTGTGGACAAGAAGGCCAGTGGTGTCCTGGGGTGCATTAGGAAGAGCATTGCCAACAGGTTAAGGGAGTTGATCCTGCTCCTCTACTCAGTCCTAGTGAGGCCACATCTGAAGTGCTGTCCAGTTCTGGGCTCCTCAGTACAAGAGAGACATGGAGCTCCTGGAGCGGGTCCAGCGAAAAGCAGCAAAAGATGATGGACTGGAGCATCTCTCTTATGTGGAAAGNCTCTGCAGAGAAGGATCTGGGGGTCCTCAAGCACAACAAGCTCTCCATGAGCCAGCAGAGCCCTTGTGGACAAGAAGGCCAGTGGTGTCCTGGGGTGCATTAGGAAGAGCATTGCCAACAGGTTAAGGGAGTTGATCCTGCTCCTCTACTCAGTCCTAGTGAGGCCACATCTGAAGTGCTGTGTCCAGTTCTGGGCTCCTCAGTACAAGAGAGACATGGAGCTCCTGGAGCGGGTCCAGCGAAAAGCAGCAAAAGATGATGGACTGGAGCATCTCTCTTATGTGGAAAGGCTGGGAGAGCTGGGCCTGCTCAGCCCCCTGAAGAGATGGCTGAGAGGAGACCTCATCAACGTCTATCAGTATCTGAAGGCAGGGGTGTCAAGAAGATGTTTCCAGGCTCTTCTCAGTGCCAAGCAATAGGACAAGAGGCAATGGGCAGAAAGTGATGCACAGGAAGTTCCACCTGAATATGAGGAAGAATTTTACTGTGTGAGTGACTGAGCACTGGAACAGGTTGTGGAGTCTCCCTCACTGGAGGTATTCCACAACTGTGTGGATGCAGTCCTGCACCATGTGCTCTAAGGATGACCCTGCTTGAGCAGAGGGGTTGGACCAGGTGACCCACTGTGATCCCTTCCAACCTGACCCCTTCTGTGATTCCGTGAAGAGTAAATCTACCCACTTATTGGAGTGTTTTACACTTCTATAGCTGACCTAATTAAAGTCACAATATAACTGAACTGTTAAATACTTTTTGTTGATTCTGCTCCTCCTCTGTTTCTTAAAAAATGTCTTATCTAAGGTTGTCTCAGAAACATACTCTGAATCCTCTTTCAAAATTTACCACTAAAAGAAAGAAACAACAACTTTTTCCTTTGACTTTACGATGGATGGTGTTTATATGAAATGGAGAAAACTTGGTGAATTTTGCCAAGTAAAGGACAGGTGCTGTAAAATGCAGAGTAATGAAAATTGTCTATTAAGGGTGCTGGACCCAGCTGCTCTAGCCTTTGTAGGTGGATGCCCTTTCTGATTCCTCATTTGCCCATGCACAAAGGAACCAGATTGTGATGCCATCTCTACTGCTCTGGAAAAATTTAGATGGGGTGGCTCCTGAAGCACCTCAGTGAGCTCTTGGTTTGATTGGAGAGGATAACTTGGGAACAGCACCAGATGAGTCATCCTCCACCTCTGCCTTCATGGACTGAATATTTCCCTTACCCAACCCTTTCAGTTCTTGTTAGGCTATTCCTGCTGAGTAGAGCTGTGGGAAGCATTGCCAGCATGGGCTTCTCTCTAGGAAGCTCTGATTCTGGAGGACTATGAATGATGTCAGTTACAGCAGATATCCCTTCCTGAAGCTAGTGAAAATGTCTCCAGCAGTCTAATTTGTATCTATGGGGTCCTTAACATACAGGAAAGTGGCTGACTGCAGTGTTTGAAGTCTGCATCATACCTGACTGGTAAGCAACCATTGGTGCCTTGCTGGATACTTCTGTAGCAGCATCATGCTGCTTCCAAAACTGGATATGGTTTCATGTACATTTTTTTTGGCTTCTCAGACTCAGAGATATATTTTAGAGTATTCATTATTCTGCCTATACATGGTGAAACTGTATGTAATACCAACATGAACTATGCTGAGCTAAATAAGCAAACTCCAGCTTTTAAGGGCAACTATTCAATTTTGAACCTAGAAATACAAGCTTCAGGTTTTTAGTCATACAGTTCCCACATTTGAATATGGCAGCATTATGCAAGAAGACAAAAAAACAAAACAACATTAACTGTTTGGCATACTTTATAGCAATTCAGTTGGAGAGGAAGAACAGAATTTAATGGTCAAAATATTAGAAGCAGCTGTGGATACCTTAGGCAGGTTTAAAATTTTGAGAGAAGTGCATATGGCTTTAAAAGGGAGCAGGGTGTAGCATTGGCATTGGCTCTTACAATTTTTGAATGGCAGGGAACATAATATTTCACTAAGTCTTAGTCAAGCTGTTCTAATTAGCCTACAAAAGAAAAAAGATCTTATGAACTGAAAACATCTTGCACTGAATGGGTAAACTTGATCAGTTTAGTCTGAATTATTTGGCTTCAGTCTACATGTCTCATTTGATGTTTGTTGGCCTTTGTACAAGTGCAGAAGAGTCATGTAGGAGAGAGGGGCTGGAAGCACTGTAGACTGTTCTTTTCGGAGACATTTGTCCCTCAAATTTGTGTACTTGAGCCAGAAAGTTCAGGGTAATACTATGAAAAATAGTGCTTCTTGAAGCGTAGCCATATTTATCTGGCATTAATTCATATACAGTGGATACAGCACTGGCACAATTACAAAAAAGGAACTGAATACAAAAGTGTATGGAGTGGTGGTTTTAATAGGGTCACAGTTTATTAAAATCATAGCAAACAGAAAAGGAAAACTCTTTAGAAATTTTATCTTATTTCTCCTCCTTCCAACCTTTCTCCTATACATATTAATCTATCACTATCTACTGTTTTTAATTTTAAATCCAAAGAGAAAAAAAAAAAATACAGGATCTTTTAATGTTTCATCTTTATAAGGCTCTTCAGCCATCAAAAAAATCAAAAGTTCACTCTAGCATACTGTTTCCATTTGTGTCATAGTGATGAAGGCAAGTTCTGGAAGATTAAAATTAATAATATGTAAAATGCTATCAGTTCTCCTTCCTCAGAATTCATACCTCAGAAAGCATTTGCTGCATGTGTAAAATCTGGAGATACTCTGAATATTACCTAGTAGATCCAGCTTTTCTAGCTTTTTAGGGCCTAATTTAAATTACTGGTGAACAGAGGCCAAAAGTCAAATATATATACACATACATAAATGCATTTTTGAGTTAGAAAGGACTTTGGATGTCTGCAAGTGCACAGACATCGTTTGACCTGAAGTTTTCTGACATTAGCCACCTGTTGCATAAGCTATAGGACTAATAAAATAGAGTTGCAGAAGTATTCTGTTCTTTTTACTTTCAAGACAGCAATGCATTGCAGCCAATTTTTGAAAACTGAGCGGGAAACAGAAAGGAGGCAATAAAAAAACCCTCTAGAGATATAGAGTGATTTTTCCTCATGGTTGTTTATGGTACTGTCAAAGCTATAGTTATGCTCTACAGAAAGGAGTAAAACTAAATTACTTGAAGCCATTGGAAATAAATTCTGTTTGGACTCCATCCAAAAAGTCTACTGCTAATTACAGGTAGATCAGTTTTTATCAAATACTCAAAGAAGTAACTGTGTCTGAAATGATTTTAAAGTAAATCTCCAAATCATAATATGATTCACTCTTAATTCCAAAATGTATTTATAATAATTGAAGATTTTATTTTTTCTTTTCTCATTTTCCAGTCTTTCTGGTGTTTTCTCAGTAGACATTTGGTATTCTTGCAAGGTTTTTTAAACTTGGCTTTCTGTAACTAGGCTTTCTGTAACTCTTAAGGGGCTTTTCCAGATGTTGGATGCTCATTAAAATGAATACTGTTCTAGTTCAAAAGTCTTTGGAGAAGCACTGAGTAAGGCAACAGTCCATTGATTCTCTCATATTATACTCAGTGTTGGGTTCATTTCACGGACTTAAGTTCAGCAAGTAAAAATGTGCAGCTGTTAGTTTATTTCTCAACAATGTTTTTGGCCAAAGAAGACTTTTATGTACTATTGCAATGACTTATAGGGGTTTTTTTTTGTGGTAAAGGGTGCTCTTTGCGTCCTTTGATCATTGTTGTGTGAATCTGATGCACCAATGATGAATCGCTTTTAAATACACACTAACAAAATCGAGTTTTCTGCCACTGGTGAAAGAAGCTAGAAACAACATGACCAGACTTTGCTGAGTCTGCTGAGTAATTTCAGCATGTTTAGATTGGCTTGTTTTTATGACTGGGAGAAGAAAAAAGAGAACAAGAATCAACTTTAAAATTCGTTTTAAGAGCAGGGTAATCTCATGTGAAGTAAGAACACATTACAATGGAAGGAAGTAAATTGAAGAACACAGAGGCTATATCCTACTTCCTTTGCCTTTTATACTGGCACATAGTAACTTAATAGACTGTACTAGAGAAGTTGATAGGGGAAATATCTTTTTTATTTTCGTAGGGAAGACAATTATTTTTCAGATTTTACTGCTAACTGCAGCCTTATTTTTTACTTAACACACACGATTTGCTCAGGTGTGTCATTTATGGGTTAGTAAATTGCTTATCCCATTAAACTTCTTTATTTTTAACTTAAACACTTTTTCCATCTTTTAAAACAAATTAATCCTTGCTATCTTGGTGAGGTTGTATTAATGCCAAAGGAATTGTCCCTTTTAAAACATTCAATGTTAAAAAAGTTTCTGGAGTATAGGGAATAACATGAGTTATTTATAATTAATACTTAGGTAGTTTTAATGACAGTTTTAATTATTCCCCCTGCAAAAATTATAGATTGTTGATTTGCATGTGAAGTTTGCTTTAATCTCACTGTTCACTGCCATCAAAAGAAAAATCAGTTCATGTTAGAGCTGTTGCCATCAAATGATAATGAAAGATTTCCTTTTTGCCTGCTAACTGAATTTAACTATGACTGCTCACATCTTTACTGACTTTACTAACACATCCATTATTGTAACCATTGTAAACTGGATAGTGTAATATTTAACATATCTGATACATTAATTCTTTTAGTATGCTAAGTCTTAGTGCATTAGATATTCTTTACTTTTGGCCAGCTTTCACTGAATTGAAAAGTTTTGGGTTTTCTTATTGGGAAAAAATACAAATTCACTTGATATAAAATATATTAGATGCTTCTGTCTGGCTGACTGCAGGCAGCATTTGAGGACACTTTTAAAGGCCTATATGGCAGAAAGATAGTTGGAATGTGTGCAGAAGGAAAAGAAATTATTGAGCTGAAAACATTTATACTTAATATACAAAGAAAGTATGGGAAAGGCACCTAAAATAAAGAAATATAGCTTTCAGATTGAAAATGTGGTTTGAAAATAGCTTTCCTAGATCTTACCCCGTTTTCATGGTTTACTGGAAAAGTTTTTTCATTACTCTATGAAATCTATGGCAGATACTTAAGGCATCCTTATGGCATTCTTAAGGCCAGTATTCATTAGCCCTGAAAACTTCTAAACATTTATCTACATGAATAATTACCACAATGCTAATTACCACTAATCCAAGGACTGAGATTTATATTTCATTGCTATGGCGTGACAACATCATGTGCACATTTTTCACTGTAATCTAAATGCAAGGAATAAAAACCACCAGCTTACTTCACAGTAACCAGTTCTTGTTCCCAACCTAATTACAAATATTACTTTGGTTTTACCAGGGCACACGGGAGGACAGGAACCACTGTTACTGTGTGTAACTGTCACTAATATCAAAGGCATTTTTGCAGCAGCTTCAGGGGGGCCCAGATTAAAGCAGATGTGAGATGAGCAAAATTCACACCAAACCTGACATCACTTTGGGCTGAGTATTTTATCTGTGAGTACATCTGGGATCCATGCATATCTGAGGACAGAATATAGTCCTTTAACTCTTTGCCAGAAGTTAAGGATTTGAAAGTCCCATTGGCCTCATGGTTGTTATTTATTCTAATGAAACTATCCTATTACTTAAAGAATTTATTTATAACATATATTAGGAGTTGTCTTTTTTCTTCAGAAGACTGCACATGTGCACAACAGCAGTCTTTTGGTGGTTGGCAGGTATCCTTGCCTCACTCAAGCATCAAACTGTTGAGTTTTTTTCCTGAAATTCCTGCACAGGAAAAGATTATACTCATGGTCACCATCTGGTTGGCCATGTTCTTTTGTTTTCAAATGGCAGGGAAATCTGTATCAACTGCGTAAAGAAAGTTTTTGAAAACTGATTTGACTGTACTGATTGTTGTGTGTAGGTCTGCTTCCAGTCATCATGTTTTTTTAAAAATTTTACTATTTGTATTTGAAAACCTGTAACATCTTAATATAATAGACTTGAGCATGAGGATACATATTATAGATCTACTCATAAGATGTCATTTCCTTGCAGCCTGATTTTCTTGGAAAACTCTTCCCTGCTTTGGACAAAGAATTATTTTCTGAAAAATATTAGGGTAAAATCTTCATATTGTTCCTCTCTACTTCTTTCACTGGATCTTTTGGTGAAACCTGTGTTTTTCTGCACTTCAGCAGGCTCTAATGCTGAAATTTTTGTTCCTCAGGTGTTTCTTGTCAACAAAGCGGGCAGGATCCTTTAGTCCGCACACAACTTTTATTAGCCACATGTATTCTTTATGACATCTATTATTCTTCAGTAAACAATGTTGAATTTTCTACCATGTCTTCCTAAAAGTTTCCTTCTGTGATTTTACCTCTCAGATTGACTTCAACTTACCAAAAAGATATTTTCACTTCCTTTGCTGTCAGTGTATGGCATCCACATTGAGGATAGGATATGATTCAACTTACTGCTGAGCCACAGATCCTGTACATTTCCATGATTCTCTACTTTCAATCTTATGGAGAGAGAGAGGGAACATATCTCTGCATGCATGACCTCTGTGTGTACATTAGGATGCCAGGAAATGCAGGTCTCTGTAAAAACTGAGCAGCTCTATAAGGTCTTGGTGTACATGATCAAAGTACTGCAACTCCTGTAAGCGTAATAACTCATAATTCTGCCTAAAAGACTCTGTAGCTAAGTCTTTTCCCATTCCTCAGCCAAAGAATAAAACTTTATTCATAACAATTTCTGCATGCCTTACTCTTGAACAGAAGGAAAACTGCAGATTTCACGGAGATTGCCATTGCAGCAAATTAGAAGGGCTGATGGTCTTTGATGCCCATAGTATCCCTGGGATGGAGCAGTAATTTAGATTCTCACTACTTCATGCCAAGTTAAAAGATGGTTCACCTCTCCTCACTGCAGATGGGAAGATGGATGATCTTAGCAGGCATCAGCCCTTTCAGAGTTCCTGTGTTCCTTATGACATGATTCCCTCCTCTCTACCACCCACTCACATCTGTTTAAAAATTCGGTATGATTTCATATATCAGCACAACTCCAGAGACAACTCAGAGCTTCCCTTCATGATGTCTTGTGAGCTAGAAGGAGTTGCTTTGGCACCTCTTATACTTGCTCCCCATTCACAGCAAATAAAAGAGGCCTCAATAAAGGTGTTGTGTTTATCTGTTTTTGTCTGTCCCCTACTGAAGCCCTCTGAGGAAGCTGACATTGATCTTTGAGTTGAAGCTAGTTGTCTGGGTCGCTAATCCTAATTTAGACTTTGTAAAGTAGACTTTCTGAAAGGCAGCATGAGGCGTCATTATGTATGGTAAATAGCATGGTGATGAAGTCTAAAACAAGAAAGATGGTGTGCTTTGGGTTCGATCTAGGTGTCTCTTTTAATGTTAAGTATTTCCTGCTAGATAAATAGTTTTTTTTAATTTCATCAATTTTTATTTTACTTTCTTTTCCTGTACATGGGAAAGGATATGCTGACAGTTGCAAAAACCCACTGAAAACACTCAGTGTTGTCATTAAGCCAAATTATAAACCATTAAAAGTGTGACAGAAATGAAACACAGATTAGATATTAAAAGCACAAAACATGATTATTGATATTTAGATTTAAGTTCCTGTATTTCAGTTTTCTTTTTTGCCACAAATGATACTGAATTATGGACAGTCTTACTCTTGAATGGTTTTCTCCTCATAAGTGGGCAGGTGAAAAAGACAGTGTAATAGACACCACCTGGTTCTGTTAAATCTTCCATTAATGTCTATAATTACAGAATTTGTTCAAAAGTAACATCTGAGGAATGTATGGTTTTGACCATTTTGATCAACTGGCATTTCTGGGTAATATGTACCACTTCTGTCATGCTGCTGTAGATACAGAAAGAGCAGGCTTATAAATGGCCTCATCTGTTTATTTGAGGACATTGCTGCTAGTTATAGGGGATTATGTAGAAGCTTACTAATGCATGATATTATGTTTAAAACCGAGAGACCTGTTTGATTTTAACAGGGCTCTGCTGATACCCAAGAAATTTTATCAAGCAATTTCCCAAACCCATTTTTTATCTCCTCATCTGTTTTATACCTTTCAATTCTAAGTGAAGTTAATATCAAGTTCTCATCAGCACTCATGCAAATCAGAAAGGCAAGTACTGAAGTTAAAAAATTTTCTGTAGAGCTACCCTTGAAAACACATTCATATTTTTGTAGATTGGTCAGTTCCTCTTTGAGAAAGTTACCTAATATTAGGCAAAACAGTTTTATAAATATCAGTTTAGGAAATTCCCTGGAAATTACTGAAACAGTGTTGCTAATTTTGCTTTTAACTACCAGATCCTACTGGATGTCTAGTGTGTAATCAAAATTATGAAGAAATAGCAAAATGGTTTAATTCCTAATCTTTAAGTGGTGCTGTTTTCAGTAACATTTTTTTTTCAAATGTACATGTTGGCCAAATAGTTTCATAATCAGCCTATGAACTACACATTTCCCAAAGGCTACCTCTCATCCATACATTACTTTGAATATTTCCTGAAGTCATGTGCAGTGCATAAGGCATTAGTGCTTTTCCACCTGCATTTTCTGGATAATGATTAGAGTCTCCAGTCCTGCTTTTGCAAACACTCAAGTATGGCTGTTATTCTCCTTTTGACTCCTCTTACACTCAGTCGTGAGCTAGCACAAGTATTTGAGTAGTCATGTAGACAAATAGATCAGAATTCATAGACTTTTACCAGAAGTCAAATAAAAAGCATGACTTAATCTGGATCTGTTTTTTAGTACTGTTCACAGACTCTTGGAACAGGAGATGAAGGGAGGAGTAAGCAGTGGGTGTAGGAAGTGGATAGGACTTTTGAAGCAGTTGTCAGTTTATATCAATTTAAAACATTCCTTAGACTAAGACTCAGTAGCCTCAGATTAAAAATAAAAGCACCTAAGATAAATAGGGGAGGCTTTTTAAAGTTTGTGTTTATGCCTTTGATAGATAGGAAACTACTATGTGAAAGTACTGTGGGTAGACTTAAAATCATTCTAGTGTTATTTCCTAAATTTATCTAGAATCATTGTAGGATCATCTGCTAATCACACAATCTGAACCTGAATATTCTTGGTTTGAAAATTAAGCATTATAGTTATACAAAATAAAGCCATGGAACTGGGAAGTTGTATGTAAGAAATAAATAAGAAAGGAATTCTACAGCTGATGCAGGATACTGAGTATTGCAAGTTGTTTATAAAATGACTGCCAGATGATATTACAGCTCTAAAATGTCTGGAGTTAATTTTATCTGTGCAAATTTACATATCAACAGGACTACATGACCAAAACCACTTTTGTATGATTTTTCCTGGGATGGCATATATATTTCTATATGAAAATTTTCTTTTTTTTTTTTTTTCCTACTACAACAAACTGTAATTGAACCTGTGCTAGGTCTTAGGAGTTAAGAATAAATTTTCCTGTGGACCTGACATATTTAAACTAGTGTTCATAAAGTTTTGTACATTTATATAGTTTTGTAGGAAGATCTTTTAAGAAAGAAGTAATGTTAAATCCTGCTTTAAATAAGAAACATAATGATGCTTCAAAGGAAAAACACACATAATTGGAAGGAAGGAAACATTTAGTTGACTGAGGATGTCTTTTAAATTAGTGCCTAACAATGAAAAACAGGTATATATGTATATGTGTTTGGGAAACATGAAGGGAATTATTTCTGATCATTAAGAGCAATTCAGCTATTTCTTTAGCTAACCAAATTTATCTCTCTTTTTTATTATTCTTTTTATGGAAGTTACTACGCAGATTTATGAAACAAGTAATCCTTTTGAAATTTTATTGCTAAATCAAGATGAGATATTTCCAAAGACAATTTAATTATCATTATTATTATTGCTAATATTATATTTTAGTGTTATCTGACCAGAGGTCAGCTCGTTTTCTTCTGCTCTACCCCAGGTTTCTCTCTTTATTCTCCCTATGATGAATTGCACAAGAAACTCACTTCTTTCAGTTTGTCTTTTACTCCATACCTCTTTTCCCCCTTAAGGTCCTCTGTTGCTTCTGAAATATTCTCTGGCTACATTCTTTATCACATCTGCCCCATTGTTTACATTCCTTTTGTTTTGTCACACCTTTCTCCTTCACCTTCATGGTGTGGCTGTGTGTGGAAGAAAAACAGAGGGGTGTCGATTGGGTGTTTGAGGAGAAAAGGGTATTTCTGATTCTCTAAGGGCTTTTTTTTTATTTCCCTAGCATGTCAGTCATCTTGGAAGTAATTTTAGAAATACAGGAGAGACAGAGAGAGTACTGTGAACTTTGGCTTGTTCAGATTTTTCCTCTTTGAGTTAGTTTGGAAGGTAGACTTTTCAGTTGGCATGACCTTTTGGTCCAAATAATTGAAACATTCTATTCCACTCTTCATCACAGACAGTAACTGCATGATAAATACCTTATGCAACAAAACATTTTTCACTTAAACATGTAACTCTTATGAGCATAAAAGAGTTTTGAACCACCAAATAATAATTTTGGACTGTAATGTTCACAAAAATATGAAGAATATGCACTGTGAAGAGGAAATATCATTAAATTATGTATCAACATAATATTTGAATCCGTATGTGTATTTAGACTGTGGTAAAAATAATGCAAAAGCCGTATGTAGGGTTTGAGCATAGAATGTAGTTACTTTATTTTGTTACAGCTGTGATTAGAAGTTATGAAAGGGAGAGAGGAAAAGGCTTGAAAAGGAACAGAATAAATTAGAAAGTCTGTCAAATGCAGAGCTCTTTTTCCAGGAGGTGAAAGATACACTATGGAAGGAGAATTAATCCCATTCAGTGGCCAGACAAAGAGAGGCATTGGAAAAAGAAGACATCTGTTGATGAAGTAGAACATAGATTGGCAAGAGATGAAGTGGGATGACTGAAGGAAAACTTTTTAAACGTCTCAGAGGAACATATTTTAAATGATATTTTGGAATGGAACAGACTGAGGATTGCAATGCATTTTGATCTGTATATAGAAAGATGATGCCAAATTAGGAAAAAAAATAACATTCTGTGGTGGAGTTAAATATTAAGGAATGAATTTATTCTAGATCAACAGTAGAAAAGAGTATACAGTTTTTTTCAAAGGTAGGCATGTGGTTGTGAAAGTGAAAACTGAACAAGATTCTGGTTGTAAGATAAAGATCCATGCTCTGAGCCCCAGGTAGAAGGCATTTGAAGGATCTTCTTGATTAGAAGTGCTGACTAACGGTGGCAAAATTTCTTGCTGGGACAATGATTCTTGATACATTAAGCCAGTATGAGCTGGTCCATCTTGACATGAGGGAGGTGGAAGCAAGGAGTTGTTTACAACCTCTCTGAGATTACAATCCTGTAAATAAAGGACTTGATCTTAAGAGCAGTCTTGAAAATAGTTTAGAGGTAGAAACCAAGAATACAGTAGTTAAAGCTAAAAGGTACTATAGTAACAGTGTGGTCACAAATTCACAAATTGGATCAACCCCCAAGGATTTAGGAAAACAAGCCAAACAATTTTACCTTGCTTTCTAGCCAGTGGCAGGCATACTTTAATTTTTCCTAAAGATATATACCTAAGCGAAAAATTCTGTTAGTCTGGCTGCCTCAGAGAGGCTCCTTGTGGTCAAACTGAAAAGCCATGTCCCTGTTTTATTCATGGGGCTTTCAGGGATTTGCTAGTCCCCAGGAGGTTTTAGTTCGTTCACGAAACTCCAAACACATCTCTTGATGTGTTTACTTTGTGCTAAACAGTTTAATATTGTACCTAAATTTTATACCCACAGCAAGAAACAGAGGGGCATGAATTTTAGGCTTTCCTCAGTCTGAATTCACAGGTCCCCATTTTCTTCAAGAGTGCCCTACTACTCATGTTGGTTTTACTGGGAGAATCCATTAGTCATTCTGTTGAAATGCAGTGGAGCCAGGAGCAGAGGTTACTGGGAACTTTCTTCAGACAGCATTCAGAAAAAAAAAAAAATTGTTTCTATTCTTTAAGTGAATAGAAATAATTCTTTTTGATAGAACCAGCCTGTAGGATCAAGTTTGAGGTAAATTGAATGTTATTAGATTACTTGATGAGAAGGTTAACAAAAGGAAGAGACAAGTCCCCCAGCAGGCTGCATCTATGGCCTGAGCAATGAGAGTGAGATGTTCTGCTGCAACTTGCAGAACACAGACCACACAACTTATAGCTCCTCACCACTGGGAGCTATTCAAAGTATAGCTGGTGACTAATTAAAAGGTAAAGAAAACTCATTGCCTCTATATATGCTTCCTACAGTATGTAGAAGGGAGATCAGTTTATTTGAATTTCAGTGTGATATGATCATCAGGTTCCTGTTACTTTACTTCTACAGAGGATGAAACATGTTTCTATGGACTGAATATATTAAATTGGTCCCCAGTATAATGTGTCTATGGAGAAATGGAGAAATAGGTGCCTGAAAGCCAGATACATGAAATAACAGGATACGGGCCCTTAAATACTGCTCCTTGTGAAAGCTGGCTTTGCACAGTAAAAGTGAAGAGGCAGACCACCAATGAACAACTCAATTTATAGATTTATAGCAAACATTACTTCTGTGGGATTAGATGACGTGACAGTTTTTATAATACTCTAAACTTTTTAAGAAAATATAGAAAGGAACCGCTTTCTTTGTGAGAACAGAAACTTCCACAACCAATCCCTTAGTTTTCTGTTTTATTTTCCAAAAGGGCAAAATGGATTTAATATTAAAAATATGTTCTCTCTGGATCCAATTTCAGTCTCAGCCACACTCTCTAAATAAGAATCTATAATCCAACTGACTGCTCTCACAAAGTTCCCTCTACTATATCTGTAAATGAATATATGTATGCTAGAAAAGACTGCATAAGTTTAACTAAATTGGCTTGAAACACACATATTTTAGCTAAGTGAGTGCAGGATTTTGTGCAGACAATATCTATATCACCTGCCTATATGCTCTGTTTTAGTTAGGAAATATAAGAATGGAATGTCTGGGGGGGGAGAAGTAAATTCAGTTATAATCATTTATTAAAGGATTTTTATTGCAAGCCATATTATGGAGGGAATAACTACCAGTTCTCAATTGGTTAGTATGAAGGTTACTGTAAATCTGTAAACTTTGTCACTGATTTTTGAAAAAACAAAACAAATCCCTTTCTTGCTGGGAAATACTTTTCCACAATAATAGGAGGAATAAAAAGAAATATCCATTGAGATAAACAGGAAATAATCTTTGAATGTTTAACACCATAATTTAGAGCATTTAAAGAGAAAAAAAGAACCAAAATCTGCTCTTGATTATACATTATTTTCAATGAGTCAAGAAAGGGGTACCACAAGCACATCCAAAGAATAGAATTTGGCTCATGGGACGTAAGACAAAGTGACTTGAGAAATAAAAACTCTATATAAGCATCATCATCATTATTATAACACACGTTTGAATTTTAGAAATTGTTTGAAATGGCTAAAAACAAAACAGCGACTAAAAACTATTGCTGTTCAGTAGCAGGCACATTACAGGGTTATCTGCTAATTTGCATAAGGCATATATTTTGAATTTAATTCTTCCAAGTTATGTGTCATTTGCCTTTGGGGTATTGCTGTGGTTTTTTTTCTTTTCGATGTTGTTGTTTTTGTTGGGGTTTTTTAATATAAATTATTAATTATAATTATATTTAACTTAAAAGTTTTACAAAAAATCCTTATTTAAATGTTCAAAATTTAGAATTGCTTAAAAGGGTGAATTTGTCCATGAAGAGCTGTCATGGTACAATCAAAAGAATGGTGAAATCCTTTAAGTGCCATATTTTTGTAATTCATGTTGCACCTGTGGAATTTCAGCCCAAGTAGGAGCTGCTGTGAATCTGGTTGTGCTTTACAACACCATAAATAACCCTCTGTCCATAGTGTTGATAATTACCAAGCTCTAGGGAACTGGTGTAAGAGCCATTGGCAGAACTCTACTTCCTTCCACCACCTGCAAATGAAGAACACTAGAGAGCTGAAATGAAATAAATAGCTGTTCTTTTCCCTGCTTGATAAGTTGATCTTATACCAGAAATCTCCAAGACAGTTCAAAGTATTGGAGACAGGGAGAGGAAGGTGTCATGAGCTCTGCTAACTTGAAAAAGTTCAAAAAAAGGTTCATGTGAACAGGAGGACTGTTGATGAATAAAATCTTGCAGTATGTTTTTGTGGTCCTAAGGGGAAATTATTGTAGTTCACCTTCCTGAAAAAAAGCTGGATACTTCAGAGTAATGTTTAGTAACTAAGTACACTGAGTGACTGTCATTAACTTTTAGGTAATAAAAAAGATCAGATTATAAAGAATTATATTGTACAATTCTTGTGAAAGTCAATAGTCTTCTATTAAAAAAACACAGATTCATCTGTTTAAATGAGCTTCCAATAGAAATGCAAAGCTGGAGTTTTCCATGAGTCTAGGTGAAGTTTAGTAATCTTTTGATTTTCCCACTGTAATACAACAGTTAGTCCTGCTCTAAAATAAATCCTGGATTCCTTTTAAATGTAAATATATGTGAAAATTGCATACACAAATTTAGAATTTCAGACTTGTCAAGCAATAATAAAACTACCTTATTCTGAAAACACCAGAAAGTGAAATTAATATTTAAAAGACATGATGAACACTCACTGGTCACAAATATATATATTCCAGCATTCTGTGTTTTATTCTAATTAGATTATGCATTCCATAAAGCAGATAAAATATGAAATATAAATATTCTATATTCCTTCAATGAAAGTATTGTAATTGATTCTGATGGTTGTACCTATATATTGGACTAAATTCTTACTGAACAAAAGTTGTACTAGAGAGACAACTTCTCCAGAGGTTGATTTTATGTCCTTTTCAGTGCCCAGCAGATCTCAACATCAATCCTCAACTTGGTTGCATTCACTGAAATCCTGAGTATTTTTATTTTAGACGTCAGGCATACAGAGCTGGCAAAACCTAGCATTTCTTTCTTTTATTTCCTCTCATAGGTTATAGTGCTATAGTCCCATTCATCAGGCTAACCTTTATTTATGTTCTGAGACTTGAGTCAAAGCATCTCACTCCACATTTTAAGTCATAGTTGATAGTGACTTGTGGAAGGGAGTAGATTTCTACTGATGATTCAGAATTTAAAAAAAAAATGGATAGGTCAGTGAATACTCCTACATGATTCATACCATTCTTTCAGGATTTTAAGAGTGCTTACTACACTTGAAAGGAAGATCAGAGGCTTGGAATGGGAAAGGCTTTGAATATTCATTTCAAAGATACTGGAACACAGATAGCAAATAATGATGAGTCTCCAACTGCCGTCTTCCTTTCATAGAGCTCTCTCATTGCCAATAACCCCCTGGCTTTAAAAAGTGTTTGAACTTTGGATGCCTAATGGAATGCCCCTACTTGGACCACACCTGTTGTTAATATTTTGCTTGAAATAGACAACACTGATGTGAATTCATGTCCAATCTAAAAAAATATATATATTCTTCAAGAATATTTGTTACTGTTTTTTCAAAGAATATTTTTCCTGCTCTTCATGCCTACTCTCTTTCTTTATCAGTGCCAGGGATAAACACTGGCCAGCTCTGCTGGCATGACTGCAGGAAACACAGACCCCCAGGAGAAACAGCAATGTAGATCACTGCTGTTTCTCCCTGTTTTGAGTCTGAGCTGCATGTGTTATTTCACATACTATTCACCAAAGCCAAGGCTTGCAGGAGCGCACCATGGCTGTTTGAAATGTCCATTACGGCTGGGGACAGTTTTACTCTTTAGCTGGTTTGTAGAGCAAAAATGCATTGGTTTGGCCTTGCCTCAGATCAAGCATACTTCTTGTTTTTGTCATTCATTACAACAGCACAGTGTTGCAAATAAGGTAAAAATAATTTGTCCAATAAATAAAACACAAAAATTCTGAAGAATGTTTGTACTATTAAAAACATTTACAAAACCTCTTCCTTTGAGGAAATAAAAATGCTGGGTCCAAGCCAAAATATCTGGTGTTATCCTGATGTGTATTGAACCACTATATTTTTTTCTTCAAATAATAATTCAATTTATTGTGGTAATTTAAATTATTAACATGTAAGGAATTTTGAAACCTATTCACCATTTGCTGGCTTTTTGCAGTTAGAGCCGTACTTCATTCTCATGCAGAGGAAATGCATGAAAATAAAGGTAGCCCCTAGCAATGCATCAGAAGGACAGTTCATAAAACTTTGGTTGGGCCACTGCACAGTGGGGAAGTTGATCCTAGGCAAAAGTTATAGATTTTTCGTTCTGAAAATAGGTTGATTATCTGTAGAATCCTGCTAAATAATTATTCAAATGAGACAACATTTGAAAGTGCTAACAGCTTCCAAAAATATTTGCAGTTCAAATTGCAGTTATGAGTGTGCAGCCAAAATTGGGAAGTAATGCTCAAGTTCATCTCTGTAAGTGATGAGAAAAGTTCACAGCATTTTACAAAAGACATTAGAAAGACTAATAGGACAAGATTTTGGGTTTTAAATTTTTTATTCCTTTTGAGTAAAAGTTTTGTTTTAATTAAAAGGGTAGGTGAATTGGAGTAAAGAAATCCTGTTCATTAATTCTATGCCATTCTTAGTGCATGGATTAAGATGTGCACTGTGGATTAAGTGCACTGTGGATTACAGATGAGTTCTGCTCTGAACTGGATGAAAAAGTTCCCAAGAATTTTTTACACATCCTATATGTAAAAGTGGCTTATCCCAGTTCAGTATTTCATTGAAATTTTATCTTAATCTCTCCCTTAAGTAGGACATTAATTCATTTCTGAAACTGAACACATAATCAAGACTCATAAGTACATCCATGGACTGATTTGTCTTGAAAAATCAACTAAGAGAGAAAATTGAAAGTGTGCACAAAAAAGAGCAGTAAAGTCAGATTCTTAGTGAACATGAGGAAAGACTTCAATTTGCTCTTCATGAAACATCTTGATGGGTAGATTTTGTCAGGCAAGGAATTTTTTCTACAGAAGATGGAAAGGATTCTCAGGCTAGAAAAAAATAAAAATATGTCTTCAGCAGGGTGATTGAAATCTTTCAGTCTAACATCTCTTGATATCTCAGTCTTCAGTATCTTAAATTTACCAGATGTCTCTCAGTGTAACGTTAGAGCCCACTATGAACATGACTTCTGGCTCTGGAGCAAGCCCAGGCTGTCCAACTCTTCTGCCTGAGATGAGTCAAAGATTAAAAGCTGAACAGAAGAGCCTGGGTCCGGCCCCAAGAAGGTATTCCCACTGAAAAAAAGCTCTAAAACACGCATTTTGCATTTTTAATGCAAGTGGATTGACCACTTTTGGTGAGGGGTTGTTTTAAATAAAAAGGTGTGAAATCTGACATTTATCTTCTTGTAAGACTCTGATGATTACAGATACCTGAGAGCAGGAGTCTGAAGTTTTGAATTCTGCCTAGGGAGTCAACCCCATCTTTCGTATTTCATGCAGAAGAGCTGAAATCACTAGACTATGGGCAAATGTAGCATGAGGTTACTCATCTATTGTTTTTGAATTATTTCACTGCCAATAATGGAAGACTTGGGAAGAACATCTCACTGAATTTGGTTTTTTTTGGAAAAGATGGGCCCTGAATTCCAGTCTTGCTTAGACTCCAAGGACTGTTTACTTGTGTGTCTGTTTAATGTACAAGTTAAAGAAATACTGGGAAAATGAACATATAAATAATTTCAACATACCAAGTACAGAAGTAAACACCATCTTTGCAACTTCAGATGTGACACAGAAATGTGTTACTTAGTTCACGAATCCTGTGAGAAAAATTCTCAAGAAAATGGAGCCTTCTCTGAGCCTTTTACTGAGTCTCAGTCTTTGAACATGATATGCACTGAAGTATTCCTTTAGGCATTTGTAATTCCAGTATGTGGATCACTTAGACTGGTTTTTGTTGATGCCTGTTTTTTCACAAGCACTACATAAGTAGCCTAAGTGACTCAGAAAGATTTATGGATTCTTCTTTGTAGCAAAATATTTTAAGTTAGGCAATTTAATATCTGATTCCCTGTACCTTTTTCATTTAACAAAACTGCTCTGCTTTGTTAGGTTACTCTATATCTCAGCTTGATCACTTCAAATATGCTCTTCTACGAGATGGCAAATAATTAAACTTCCTCATATGAATCTGTACATGTTGCTGACTCTATGAATAATGCTTAGGAGACCAGGAGACATGATGTTCCTGCTTAATCCAGAAAACTAGGTCATTGAGAAACGTAAAATATTTACGGTCATATATATGGTGTGGAAAGAGAGGTACAGCAGATGCCTACAGTGGGATATGACATGGAAAAATAGGTGCAGCAGATTTTCTCTTTGTAACTGTTGAGGTGCTTCCTAGAAACTCTACATCAGTTTCAGCTAGAGGCCTCCCAGCTTCTCTAATGAGTCAAAAATCTTGTGAGCAAAAGCCTAGGCTGTTCTAATGGAGCATTTTATTTGCTAATGAGTCTTTGCTATCACGTTCTCTTGTCTCCTCTCTCCAATTTATCAGGGTTGAATTTAGTTGCTGTGATCATTGAAGGGGAAAAAAAAGGATAATTTGATGCCTAGTGTTCTAGGTTAAATCAACTAATGCATATTAATGACTTCATGCTTCTGTAATCAAGCTAATAGTGACCTCAGACCCTGGTAAGTATGGCAAAAGCCAACTAAAACAGAGCTCTAGTAGTTTTGTAGACAAAGTGGAGTTTTCACATGATGTAGGAATTCCATTTGGCAGCTATCCATTTTGATGAATTTTGCTGAAGAATGAGGAAGAACCCAGTATTTCTAATAAGAATGTTTAGTTGAGGAGTTTTCTTGCAACCTCATTCTAAAAAAAACCAAAAATCATTAAGGATTTTTACATGATGTAAAGACAGTGACAAGCTCTTGAAAAAGATTTATTGTTCTAAAACTCTCAAAAAAACAAAATGCAGTTTATTTAGATTCTTAATTATCACATACTTTATCCCATTGCTTCAAGTTATATCTTCTGTACCAGTGAAGCCTTATTTTGTCTTTCTGGAATGAAATTCAGTTCTCCCTAAATACAGTCATGAAACCATAGCCTACTAAAAGCCATCGGTGAAACAAGATTCATAAGAGAAGTTGTGGGAAGAGTCTACTAAACTGAGGAGGTCTGTGCCCCTGTAGAAGCTTCCACCTTTAGGAACATCTCTGCTCTTCTAAATCACCCCTTCAGGAACATCTCTGCTATTCTAATCATATTTCTGAAGATAGCATTCATCTGTACATCTACTGTACATACATCCATTCCTTGCTGTCTGCAGTTCAAAGTGTTAAATCGTAACGGCATATATTTGGATTTCTACAGCCTCTTAGTTCCTAGTCAAAAAACCTCTTATGCAAAAAGTGTCTTAATATTAGTATCCAAATAAGTTTTAAAATCATACACCATTTATCAGGTATTTGAACATTCCTGACTTTACCTGAAAGTTTAATGCTTTCTTATTTGTCTGATGCTTTAAATTATCTTCCTGTGTTTGAAGAGATTCTCAGAGAACATGTTAAGAAAAATCTCTCCAAAACACATCTGAAAGAGGAAAAAAAAAGCTTAAGTAAGGAAAATTATAAACTAAAATTAGGAATTTAAATGGATTTATGGGAAACAGTAACTAATGAAAAGTCATACTAATGTGAACATCGTAGAGGCTTTTATTTATAGGATGCTGTGATGCAGTTTAGGTCCAGATCAGTGATAACTAGCTGTATTAGGCCTGTGTAGGATAAGTGTGTGGTCTTGAATGTGAACAGATGTTGATATTTCAGAAGTCTACACTACAACTGCAACTAATTAATACCATGCTGGAGAACACAGCGAGGAGGCAGTGACTGAGATAACTTGGAGACTAAACTGTCCTCTGACCCAAGAGATGACTTTGCCTGTGGCAGCTGACATAGTCATCATTAAGAAACTTGCTATCCTCTGTATCATATGCATGCTTTGGGTAAACAGACTAATTACACAATTTTAGGTTCCAGAGGCCTTTAATGGTTGTTAAACTTGTATAAAAAAGGATATGTAAAAATGTTAAACTCCAGTGTCCTTGTCTTGTTTTCATGCAACAGTATTGATGTTAATTGTTTGCATTGTTGAAGTAGTGTTGCCAGATCTTGTAAAGCCAATTAATTATAAATCCTTATTCGTGATGGTAATGAAAGTCCCATGGATACTTTACCTGAATTTAAATTTATGTTACTTTGTCAAACCCCATATGTGTACAAAGAGGTGGAACCTGCAGTACCTTAATAGAGATCCCTTTGTATCTAGAGACATTAAATGCTGAAATTGTATGGCTGGAAATTATAATGACATTATGAATGAAATTATAAGGAAATTATGAAATTATAATACCTGCTCTTTTAGGAAAAGCTTACAGTCTTGTGGTGGAGAGATTAAAGTGATTGACTAAATCATTTGTGTACAGTTCCATACAGTTTCTTCCAAATTTTGGACTTACTTAAAAAAGCAATAGGTGTGTAGGGTACCACACAGATAGAGCTCATTGTCCTGCCAGTGTGTTAAATTTTAGCTTGCTCATTGGAATCTGAGATAATTTGTGACATTTTCAAGATGGTGAGGAGGTCTACATAAATTTTGTGTTTGAGCAGTGAGATGCTGTCTGCCAGTGGAAAGCAGATGTGTGATAGAAGAGGAGCTGAGTTTCTCTGTTAGATTAGAAGTCACAGGCTTCTCCCAACTTGGGCCCTTGACTGTCTTAAGCAAAGATGATTAATAATTGCCTGTCTCAGAGCTGTCAGGATGAGGTATGTAATTCTAAACACTGTAAGACAGCAGATATATGCATGCATAAAGAAATTGTGGAAGATTTTTAAAAATAGTTAGGACTATAAAGTGACTTTCTGAAATCTTCTTGAACAGTCTCAGTTTTGAGGACAGGATTTTCAAACCAATTTGGAACATTTTGGTCATTGCATGTAAATGATGCTAAAAAACAATAAACTTACTATCTCTAGCATTATTTGATTTGATCTATAAACATGCAAACCCTTATTTCCTTCTGCTTTGAAATGTTTCTTCAGTCATGACAGTAATGAGACACAATAGGTCCTCAAGTCCCTCCTTTTGCCCGTTGGAAGAGTGTTTCTTAGCATATTAATTTTTTTTTTTTTTTTTTTTTTTTGCACAGTTTGGGGAAAAATTGCTTACCTCTGTGAGAACATGCTTTGCCCTTTCACATAGATAATGACTAAGGACACGTGTAAACACTGAAATGAAATAGATTTAAAGTGTGGTCTGAGCCCAGCACTTCCATTGGTGACCCACCCTGAGGTCCTTGTGTAAAGCCCTAATGATTTCTGCAGTGCTGACTGGTCATCAGAAGTGGCTTTTGGGTTCTGTGGCAAAGTACTTCAAAAAATAGCAAAACAATGTAACCTTTTTAATGCTCTGTAAGTGGGAAAGGAGGAAGTTCTCAAGAGGTGAATTTCTTTGTTAAGACCTGAACCACAGTTGCTGTGCAGGACCATTTTAAAGTACTGCTGAAAATACTTTATTGCCAAACAGGAGGAACTGGGACAGCCATGAATGCACAATCTTATCTTTAAACATTGCTTTCCTAGCACCATTTTCTTTACCCATTTAAGTTTTCAGAAAGATCAGGGAACCATAACCACAGGAATTCTCATGCAATTCTTTGATGTAAATCATGACAGTAAAAGCATTTTAAGATTTAATATGCACAAAAGCATTACCTTTTCTGTTTAAAGGTTCAACCAAATTATAAAATGGATTTAGCTATCCAGTGCAGGTGGGTGCTTACAGTTGTTATTTCTGTTGTAAGTTATCAGGAAGTCAGAAGCCTAAAGCCTTCACAGATGCCTAAAGCTCCTTTTTTTAAGTGTGTATATCAAGACAAAGTCAATTTTAGTAGATCTGTGACCCTGGAGGCTTGTCAAATTATAAACCTTGGGTGAAATCAGTGTTATAATAAACATATAGTCAGAATATTGTATCATATTTAACAGTGCAAAAATAACAGTTCATTTCAAATGGCAATGGCATGCTTTACCAAAAACTGATAATATTGGACATAGGAATGCACAAATGCTGGTTTTATGGTAGGTCCATCTGTAAAGCCATCTAATGGAAAAAAATATTATTTTCAAAACCCTGCAAAATACATTTTGGATTTTCAGATTGCCATTACTACTTCTCATATCAGATTTTATAACTTTGTTATAAAATACATGCTGGGCTGTTTTACTGAAGTTAGATCTGAAACTCTAAGTCTGGGTCAGTGCCATACACCTGGCTTCTGTGTTATTATAATCTGAGCTTTGAGATGGAAACCAGCTGAGTATCGTGTTTTAGGGTACATCACTGTTTACATGGCATATGTTTATTAACTAACTTTTGGTACTTCTTTCAGAATATCAAATCAAGCCCACAGATCAACAGAATTCAGTGACTTAAACCAGTTGTGTCTTACCCAAAGCTCATTAAAATCCTTGAAAAATTTCTCATTGACTTCAGCATGCTTGGAAATAGTGACGTTTAACATTGAGCAAAACTCTACTACAGTGTTTCTGAGACATCTAGATTGTTGCAAGCAGTTATACATGGGAGATGATTATGCTTTTCAGTGCAAATTGTTGTTTGGCTTAAAAAAGAGAGGAGGTTTGTTTTTTTTTTTATGCTCTGGTTCACCACAGCAGGATAGCTAAAGGGTCCTTAAGATTCATAAATAATATACAGCAGTTGCTGGGGTTAAGCAACAAAATGGGTTTGATTGTACATAGTTAGTCATCTGTTGGGTTACATCCCATCCTTTCCAACAAAGGAGTCAGAGAGAGAACAATTGGGTGGAAAAGATATAAACAAAAGAGTTAGAGATAGCCCTGAGGCATCTCCATGTAATTGGTGTGTGCAGTTTGGATACACATAGATGCTGTTCTCTCTTGCTTGCATGCATTCATTATGCTGCACTTCTCAACATTTACTCAAGTGTGTTGACTACATGTTACTGTGCAAGAATCAGGACAGGAAAGGTAAAATTTTTGTCACTTCCAGTTGCTAATCTGTCTACTGAAGTTTCATTAACTACTACTGTTAGCTGGTTTTGACTTGATTTTCCTCTCTTTTAAAAAATAATAATAACAACATGCAAGCAAAGCAGACGTATATCTTCACCCAGTTTAACTGGAAAGGTGTGGGCTTAAATCTTACACACAAGTAATAATCATTGTATTGTGAAAGACTGTATTTAAATATGTGCCAATGAAGATTGAGCATAAGCCTAACCATTTAAATCTTATTCACAGGATTCTTTGCTACTTAAAGTGTTTTATGCTGTTTACTGTGTTCTCATTTTCCTTACTAATACATTCTTTGCTGGTACTTTTCTGAAAATTCTTTGAAGACATAAGCTTTTATTCACCAGCAATTTATACTCTGTTGTTGTGACCCTTGACCTTGCTTCAGAGGTAAGTCTGAAGCTAGGAAGACCAACAGTCGAAATAACACTGTCTCAAAATAGTGTTTAATGATAAAGCTAAGCAGAAATAATGTTTGTTCATGAAGAGGACATTTTCCTGCTCTCTCCTCATCTGCTTCCTCCTCTCCTGCTCAAGACCACATGTTCTCTTCTGCCTATGGCCAGCACTGATGCTTGCCAGACAGCTGGATTGATTCAGCTTGCCCACCTTTTGGGTAATCATTTCTCTCTGGTTGTCAAGCTGGTTTCTACTGTATTAAATTACATTTGTTCAGCAAGGTGGGTGATGGCTGTCCAATTTTGGAGAAGGCTCATGGTGGCAATAGGGTTATACGAGCAGGTAACAGAGATGAATAGAACAAGACATAATTCTGTACTGTATCATGTGACATAAGCCTTGATGTTTCCTCATGCATCTATGTGGCTTAATAGCCACAGTTTAATTTCCTACATGTAATGTTCTTTATTTGCTATATAAGCTAAAGGAATGTGGAGAATTCCATCCATACATCACATATCAATTTTTGATGTTGGCTGTCTACCCATCTCTTTAGTAATTCTTATTTTCATTTTCTGTTTTTATGTGCATCAATACAAGTATTTAATATTAATTTATTGTAGAAGTATTGAGTCTAATTATCCTCCTAAGAGAAGACAAAGAGAATTTGAAAAAAACCCAGTATTTTAGTAACTTAAAGTAAGCTTTCAGCTTGATTGAAAAAGTGAAAAGATTAGTAGGGTGTGAGTATAAGAGTTACCCAGCATAAACTTACATAGGCAGCTTGGAGTATGAAGTGTGCTGCAGTCTTTTTTCCCAGGTAGAGTTTGATGATGGTTGAAAAATTCACGCATAGTAAAATGGTGTTTCTAAGACCCAGCTGAGAAGCAATAGAGCTAAGAATATCTTTGAGTAAGCCATTTTCTGCTGGTGTAGGTTTGCTGACTGCTTGGAGGTGATACAAAGGGAATTTTATCTGGAGCTACAGATACTGCTGGAAGCTTAACATCAGCAAGGAGCCCAGAAGTGCTCCTAAATCAGCTTGAATTGACAAGTTTCACCATGGCCGTAAATAATTTTAAATGTGCTTCCTTTTCCTTTTCCTCCTCCTTGCTCAGCTGATCTTCCCATGCAATGGAGAAGATCACACACTTCAAACAAGTGTGTGACTCTATGTGATTAGTGCACCCAGATATTGCAAATGTATAGCAGCTGTTAGAATTCATCTTCTTATGATGCTTTAATGTAAGCCCTTTAAGTTGGCAAATGGTTCAGTTTGGATTTTTATTTATGTTAAAACTCCCCACTTGCCCCAAGTTTCAGAAGAGTTTAAAACATTTCAATTTTCAAATTATTCCATTTTATGAAGTAAATCATGTTCCATGTCTGAAGTTCCCAGCTTTGTATTCTACTTTTATAACTTTTCCTTAGGAGCCTATTATATGTTTTTATATGATTGT
Source organism: Promerops cafer (assembly GCA_013398275.1). Lineage (NCBI taxonomy): Eukaryota > Metazoa > Chordata > Aves > Passeriformes > Nectariniidae > Promerops > Promerops cafer. The sequence goes on along the minus strand of VZSE01002020.1, from coordinate 1,407,539 downwards.
ATCCAAAGCTAGATAATGTGTGGGAAGAGGTTATCAGTTGAGATATTTGTATTTGTATATCTTTAAAGTGAATTCAATGTCTCTAGATTATTTTTTTCCTTATCATTTGCTCTCAGTTTTTAAATTTGCTTTGGATGTTTTTATTTAATTTGTCTGGCTTGGGATGTTCTTGAGATATTAGCAGAACATGGTGATTCTGTACTTTCACATTTCTTTCTGTACTGTGTATGAAAACTAGAGCAATGCACACGTCTTATCTCTGAGCTCACTTGGATGTAGCGATAATTTAATGACTAAATAATCCAACTTTGGAAATTACTAATAAGCAGTTATTTCTGTATTTTAATACCATGCCAGAGTATTGTTCAGAGAGACTAATCAAGCACAGATTTCTTTTACTTTTTTGTGCAGAATAAAAAGTCATGTCCTTTAGCTCTTCAGATGCTGTATAAAAAGCTGACTATGAGTCTTTCTATTCCAAACCAGCATTTTTTATCACTTCCTTGTACTTTCCATGAATTATAGTCTATGTTTTATGTCCCTCTCCTGCTTTTACGTAGTATCTGCAGGTACTGTCATCAAAATACCAATTTAATGCCATACAGGTAAACTAAAACTGCATGTCAAAACTTCCGTGCTAATCTTCTTCCCCTTTTGTGTTTTCCTTGGGGTAAACATTTGTCGTTCTTCTCTTTCTCCTGGGTACTTTTTATAGATCATATGGTATAGTTACAGTATATTGCACTTTCTAATGTCTACATTAATTTGTGGGAGAACTTTCTAATGAATATCTAAATATCTGTAGGTATTGGTTGATATTCATATTATTCTTATAACAATTAACAATGACTGCATGTGAAATTTTATTGTTTGAGCCTCAAAGGACTAAGAGCTTAACTGCAATTTTAAAAATCTTAATGAGAAGCAGAAAGTGTAATGGTTTAGAAAGGAGGATAAACAATAACCACAAGGTGACTCATTGCTCTAAATCACCTTAAAATTAAAAACGGTGAATACTGGAACACTGCATGTCCAGTATTCAGTGAATAATAATTAAGGGAAAGAACATAGGGCATTGAGATTTTGTTCAGTTTTCATCACAGGATTACCTGCAATTTGCAATAATGGACCAGTCTGTACATAATATTTTCTTGATACATTTTCTTCAACAGAGCCCTATATCTAATGCTGCCCAAAATTATCCCCTTACATGCATTGTATTTGTGGATATTAAAAAAATGTGTGTAAAGACTTTCCCTTAAGGATTAGTTTTTAATTACTAACAGAAATTATACAGCTGTTTATATTTTTATTATACAACTGTGGAGAATTACATGGGAGCTGCATTGCTAAAATTGCAACAGTACCCAGTCTTCTTCCAGTTACATCATTTTAAACATAAAGCACAGATTTTAAGAAGTTAGCTTCAGCTGCAAAAATATGTACCTGCCCAATACAGGTACTCTTATTTTAAAAAAACCACAGAGGAAGAGTGACATTGTATATGATCTCCCTAAACTAGTTGGCCACGAAAGGACAATGAAAACAAATTTAATTCAGGAAATACACAGTCCCCTTTTTCTGCTGAACAAATAAAGCATTTCATTGACTTCCATATGGTTTTGTGGTTCCCCTTCCCCCCTTACTTTCATATAAAAGAAGACGGCTTTTATGGAATTTCCGGGTTTATTGCTGTATTTTTAAAAAAATGAAAAAGGAAAAAAAAGGAAAAGCGTAACAGGAAAACAGATCCAAATACTCTGAGTCTGAGTGTTGGTGGCTCTATTTGAATAAAAGCTTACCCCAAACCTTCCTGTGGCCACAGTCTCATGCCTGTTTTTGCTTGAGCATTGTTTAAACTCCGAGGTTACTGTGAGTATTGTAAAACAAATGATGCCAAAAGTTAAATGACAGCATATTTTTCTCTGAAAAAAATTGCTCCCCACTGTTGTTAGAATCTTACCACCCCTCGTCAGTCAGTTAACGGCACAGAGTAGCTACCAGTGTATTAAGATTCTAGCAGGCTTCACCTCAGATAACAAATGGCTTTAGTGGCTTCTCCAGTAATGACCAAATTCCTCTAACATATTTATTGGGCTTTTGAAAACTGTTATTTTTGCCCTCTTGTGCTTTCAAGAGTTTAAAGTGTATGCTTGCCCAGTTCTGCTTCCTTTAGCAGTCTTCATTCCTTCTCCTTAAGGATGACTTTTACCCCCTCAGGCCAATATGTTCATCTGAAGTTCCCACACAGCCCTTTACAATGTTTTAGTTGCCCCTAATATGTTTTTCTTCACTTCAGATAGTGTTTGATGCTTCAGGTAATCTACATTCAGAGAAAAATCAGAAATTGTGGTGCCTTTCATATAACCAGGGAACACCCTTTATTGCAGGTGTTTTCTTTCTGAAAACGACAAACACTTTTGAGAAAGGAGCTTTTCTGAGAAGGCTACTTCACTTAGCCAATTGTTTCATTTATAGGCCTATTTTATAGAAACTTGAAGAAATGCTATTTTTAGAATATGGGTTGTGGTCTGCTGGGACTGACAGAAAATTATAACTTATATTTTGGATGGAAAAAACCAGCACACCCTACATGTCAAATGCTTAAAACAATTAATAAAAAATCTTGCTGAACTATGGATTATACTTTGGGACTGTGTTACGCCACTTCTGAGTGCCTTAATGTCCATGCCAGAGATCCCATAGCAAGGGGTGGGCGGGGGGGCAGTTACCTCCAGCTCAAAGGACTGGGCTGGGGCCTGTGCTGAGCCTGCCCAGCAGTTGCAGGGTGCTTCTGCCACATCTGGCTTCTGACTCAAGAGCTTATTTATTATTGTTCCTCCTTCCAGCCAGCTAATTAGCACACCGGACCATGCGTATGTTGTTATGTTGAGGATTTGAATTCTGATTCCGTGTCTTTTTCCGGCAGAGGATTTGTAACTGCAAACAGATGATGCACACGCTGCAGTTACAATAGTCAGGTCCTGGAGGTGAGACATCTGATGGTGTAAACTCACTGAGGTTCTGCACACAACTGTCCTGGGGTGGGATGAGGGGTTTCTGAGAGACTTTCCAAAAGACTAGAGTCTGTCACTGACTTTACAGTTTAGTGATATCCACCCTTTGAAATAGACTGCAGAAAGGAGATGAGAACTGTGTAATCTGTCTCTTTATTTCCAGGAAGGAGATAATTGACCTTCCCCATACATGCCATAAAACCTTCCAAGAGAAATAAAGCTGATCTAATGCTTCTGAGCAAATTTTCAGAGTGATTTAGGGACCTAGCATCTAGGGCTCAATGAAATTCAGTGCCAATCTACCAGGTATATTAAAAGATGTAAGGATGATGGATCATCTCTGTTCATCACAAGGCCTTGTTTTCAGCTGTTTATATCTTTGACAAGTTTGAATACATGGGCTAATCCTTTTAAGGCAAGTATTTGCTTTAAGCAGAATTTTAGAAGAATAGCAATCAAATTATATTTCATTTATTTAAAAAATGAAGATGAAATGGAGATAGGCACTATGGTTCTGGATACAATGAGGAGAGTCTTATGATTGTTGCCCTGTGAAGCTGTGACAATTCTGTTTTGGAGCAGTCTTCAAATTTGGCAAGGGAATGCTGGAGGGTCAGCAAAATGCTTTTCACTCCTTCCCTGTGAAAAATCTGAAATTTGAGCAGGATGTGAGCACTGAAAAGTCTCAGTTCACACAAGCTTTCTAAACTTGGAGATTAGAAAACAGACTACCCGTAATTATACTTGTACTGAACACACTCCAGTGCTTGGGCTTGCTTTTCCCAGCAACCAGAAATGACTGTAACACCGGACATGGGCACTGAGAAAATTAAGCCTCTGCCCTGAGCAACAGGATTTATCTTCCTCAGGCCTGGTTGGCATTCAGGGGAAACAGCATCAATGAAATAATAAAGAGGTAGTTTAGAGCTCTGTTGAGAAGAGAAACCAAGTTTACGGGAAAGCTGGGGCTAAAGAAATGGGTAAGTGAAAAAAAAATGCGATCTTGAAACTTGGATGAGAAGTCAGAAGGAGTGCCACCAGTGAGAATTAAGTTATAATGTTGATCTTAGCCCTTTATAGTAGGGCCATAACAGGAGTGGAAAAGGAAGCAGTCAAAACTAAGTTTTGGGAACCCTAATTTGGCAGAATAAATGTCCTCAGAGCCCATTATATTTGGGTAAATTGAGAAATTGCTAAGAATCTTTATTCTTGAACTAGAGACTGAACTGTAAAAAAAAGAAGTCTGTCCAAGGCACAAAAACTGGGAAAGCATTAACTACAGCTCCCCGTGATGCCTGGCTACTGTCACCTGAGCAGCACAGGACTTAGAAGTCTTCAGTTTGCTGACCTGGCACTGCTGCTCTGGAAAGTGCCCCTGTCCCTGCTCCTGGGGGTTTCCCCTCCTCACCTGTCAAGCACAGGACCCTTCTTTATGCCATCAATGGAGTTTCTCTGCTAAGGTGGTAAGGACATTCTGCAACTGAACAAGAGGGACAAGTAGATTTTTCCAGACATTGGATTGAAGCCTTAGCTAGGCTTTGTAGGATTCTTCTTAGTCATGTTGCTTTTAAAATTTGTGAGGGAAAACAATGCAATTAAAAAAAAAATAAAAATATCATTGTACAGATAATTTTTCAGTGGCTTCAGGCATAGTCTTGACACAATTTCCTAATTAAATATAATTCTGGTTCACACAGCTATTTCTCTACTAACACACTAAATAATCCAGTGCTTCGCAGTTTGGCCACACATCCATAGAGCTCAAAACATCATAAAACTTTTCCCCTTTGCATAGTAATTGCCTTCACTTGTGAATGGTCAGTACATCCAGCTGTAGAGACCAGCCTCTAATGCCAAATATTGAGAGCAGAAAATGTGCACACTTTCTTTACTACCTTGCTGTACCACAGAATCTGTTTATATTCCCCCCAGAAAAGGTAGATGTTGATTTTACACAGCAGAGCATTTTGACTACTACATTTATGTTTGTGCATAAGTTTTGGATAATTTGCCTTTCAGTTAACCTCATTCACTGTGTGAATGTTGCAAACATTTTCTTTTGTAAACTGTGCATTTGCAAGAGGATCTTGAGGCCCCTGTTGGGATTCATTTTGATTTGCATGTAGATAGTAGTGATTCAGAAGAGTGTAAAAACAGGGTAGCTCACAGAGCTTCTCTGCATAAAACACCACTGGGATTCTATCTTGTAAGGGAAGGGGTGGAGTTGCAGAAAAGTAAATGCTCCCTTATGGCTATTTGAATCAGTTTTTGCCCTATTCTTACTTTATTTTCTAAATGCCCTTTTCTACTGTCTGGTGCCTAACACTTGCTGAAGACTGAGTGTGATTCATTTTTTTTCTTGCTTTGCATTTTTCTTGCTTGTCTGCTCTTTACACTCATTTCTCTCACTTCATTGCCCAGGGCCACATCTCCACTTCCCACCTCCTACCTGCTGGAGGAAAAGAGGATCCAGTTCTCACAGTTTTCTGTCTATTGGCAGAAAGGCAAAAGTACCAGTCACAGCATGTCTCTTAATTCAGAGCTATGGAAGAGCTACAAGGATAAACAGCTGCTTTGGAGGGAAGGGAGGTGCTTTAAAATAGGACAAATTTGTGAAAGAATTCAGGTCTTTCTGAAACAGTTAATTTCAGGCAGCCATTCTCCAGGCAATTTGAGCTCTTGCCTTCACAAAATAATTCATCTTAATAATTCATTTAAATAAGAAAGAGTTGATGGGCTTTTTTTTTCCATGCTGTTGATAAACAGCTTCAGTGGTGGTGATTTCTCGGATGGTGTACCAGCTGGTCATTTAGATCTGGGACAGGCACCACTGCTATGGAAGAGGACAATTTTTTCAGAGTGCATTTTTTCAGCTTCAGAAGTTTCTTTTTCAGGAAGCTTACTGTTTAAGGAATGCATTTGTTGTTCTTTTGCCTTTTTCTCCTTGCCTTTGTGGCATTGGATCAATAGAGTGTTCAGCAGAATTCCAGTACATTACTTTTTGGTGACAGACTGTAAAATAAGATATACTTTTAATTTGATGACATACTGATGTGAATCAAAATCTGTTCTAGCTTCAACTATCAGTATTTTCAAATAATAATTAAACGACTTTCAGTGCCAAGCCAGATGTGGTATGAAAATTTGAAGAGTGAAATTTCAAAAGATGAGTAGCATGGTTGTAAAGAATCTGGGCAGTCTTTCTCAAAAGGGCAAAATATCATTTAAACAGAGTTGAAAATTAATCCAAAAGAAGTGAGGCAAAACATGAATTAGATTGGGCATATCATTTGAGAAGATTAATGTGCTAAAGAATACATGGTGATTATTCTAGTGAGAACTAGAAAAAAAAATGTAAGTAGAAGCCTCTTAGAATTATGTTATACACTGAAGTTCCAACAAAATATCTATGATGTAGCCTCCTTCCAATATCAACATGGACCAAAAGGAGGACTTTTTGGACTGTGCAGAAAATAAGATATAAACCATTTGGCTTGTATTCATCCTATTAACACTGAAAGCTGCCTCCTTAGCAGGCCAAGTAAGCTATAGAGTCTTGTCTGAGCCTGTATGACCTGAGTCCTAAAACACCTTGAGTGTAATTCCTAAAGTAAATCTGATGTTCAGTGGGCTGGTGATGTGCAGTGAATATTGTCTACTCTAGTCACCCATGTTAGTGTCCCATGTGTGCCCAAAAGCTGCTGTCCTTGGCAAGGTAGACACCCCATCCCAGTGAGCTGACTCAGTACTTGCACATCTTGTTGCACTTTGACCTGTGGGTTAGTGCTTGTGCACCAGCAAAGCATGAAAATATCACAACTGGATGCTAGGATTCACTCTCACTAGCCTGAGGGACAGGATGTTTACCCTTCAAGAGTGTTTCCAGGGTGATATGGTTTATTGGAGTGTACCTGCACTTACAGAGAGGGCGTGTCTGGTGTTCTAAAGATGTCTTTTTCTATCAGTCTGCAATGTCCTCTCTTGTAGATGGATTTTACACTATCTAGAGCAAGAAATAGTTTTTATTCCTTATTTATGTAGTTGCATTGAAGATCCTGGAGCATAGGAGGACTTCTTGATGCTGTAGTACTTTAATTAGTAACATACACAGCACTTTGTTTAGCTGCTCTAGAATATTTTTGAATCTCTGCGATGGGGGAGTGTTATAGTTTAAATCATTACAGCTGCTGTTATTTCTGAAATGCATTTCAGGGGCAGTGCGGTAGTTGAAACTCTCTAGATGTTTCTCTTCATTAGTGGTGCTGCACTGGCTGTAAAAGCCATTTGGAGAGTGTAACAGGTGCCAAAAAGAAAGGACTGGCTGGTGGAATTGCAGAGATTGGGCAGGCTACTGGGAGAGAGAGGTAATTTTTTTTTTTTTTGGTGTAAATTTCACAGATTAGAAGTGAACTTAGTCTCATTAACAATTTTCCTCCTCCTTACTAAGCTGAGATACTTTGAGCTGTCACTTGTTCTTCTTTGGGAGATAAAATACTGAATTTTTGTTTTTGTCAGCATTTTGAAAATCTTGATTTGCACTACAATATGCTGAGGAAAGAATTTGAAGCTCATCTAAGACTGTATAAGCTGGCAGAAAAGAAATAATGTAATCAGCACCAAATGTGTTTTCTCCAATGTTAGTTATTTTTTCAGTGATTCTAGCATATGTTCCTGAAGTTTTACTTTGAAAATAGGATGCGACTACATCCCAAATGCTGTGAGCTTCCCCCAGGCTCTATTTGTTGCTTTGCTCTCTCCCCAGCACCTCTCCTTATTCTGTCAGCTCAGTGCATCTGAGCAGCTGCCTAAGTTGAGCTGGCAAGCTGCTCCCACTGGAGCTCAGGCTTTCCTTTGCCTTCGACTTCCACACAGTTAAAATGAATGATACACCTTGATTCCTAAAAGCTGTAGGCTGTTCCTGGGGAAGCATGGACAAGCTGAATACATTCAGATGGTTCCACAGGTCTCCAAGCAGAGGACATGGGTCCTGCCCTTAAATTAAAGCTGTTTTGCTGCCAGTGCAAAGTGCTGTTAATGATGAGCAAGGCTCAGGAGTTTTGTAGCAGCAGCAGCAGCTGCTTAAGGAGATGTGTCTTTCAGCTGTGTGAGGAATCTCTTCCAGTCAGGAGCTGATTGATGCAGTGTGGAGGCTTTTGGGACAAATGGCTGATAGGATGAGAGTCAGAGTGGGCTAAAAGCACATACAGAATGTTATTAGTTTGCTCCAACCAACATCTGGTCTGCTTTGAGAGGTGTTTGAATGCAGCTATTGTATAAAACGGGACTAATTTTTTTCATCAAAAACACATTCCTGGCATAGTGGCCTAGTTTCCTCCCCCTGTTCTGATTTGCTTTCTTACTGAACTGTGAAGCTGGTGGTGTGGGTGGGACGAGATGTTGCTTTTCTTACCCATGTACACATGCTATTTTCAATTTATTTTTTTCAGTTCTGGTTAATGCATTTTAGTTTTTTCTCTTTAGTTGACAGGTATTTTGATGATATTTCAGTTTCATGAGTCTAAGTTAAGTGAGGGTCAAACATATAATATATCCCTAGTATTTCTAGAGCAGGATTTTCAGCTCAGTCTTTGCTGCAGTTCTTTGGATTTCCATCATATTTTGAGAGAATAAAAATAACAAATTCACCTGTTACTACCTGTACAGCATATATTTCCTCATAACCAATTAAAATAAAATTATATTGTTTCTGTATTTTAATACACCATGGTATTTGAGACTCTCAAGCACCGTACACTGTCTACTTTGGTAGCAAGTTAAACAGGCAGACCTGTGAACAAGTTCAAAGACTGAGGTAGGATTTTTAGTTGGTAGACCAGCTAGCCAGTTTGTAGTTTTTCTCACATTTTTCCAGAATTTTTCCTTGGAAAATTTTCATGATCCCAAATGGAATAGCATCATAGTAATAAGGAATACAGAAAAGGCAAAGCAGACTGGGATCTGCCTCTGCCTAATGGCAAAACATTCTTACCTGTTAGTTGATAGCAACTACACATGTAAGCCAGGAAAGATTTCTGAAACAGAAAACTTTAAATAGCTTCTACTGATTATCAGAGTGTTTTTACTTGTTTGCAAGGCTGTTGAATTCCTATCACCAATATGCAAATATGAACTATGTTTCCTGTTATACACACTCTTATGTGATACTTCGGAATCAGAGATGAGGTGATTTTACAGTGATCCTTTCATGACGCGAGCCTGATTTCTTGCTTCACATTCTGATCTGGTTTGGGACAGTTTTTTCTTTCTCTGGCTGCTGTATATTCTTATTGTCTTTTTCCAAGCAGAGGATCAGGTGCTCTTCTAAATTTTAACATCATTTGAAAGATTATGGCTTGCATTATGTCCTTGGAGGTTTGTAATAGATTTCTTCATATGTTATGTTTTTTTATTAATTATTTTAGCCCTGTGGAAGAAAGTCGATGATCTCATTTTATACTTGTTTTGATGTGATGGAAAAAGAAATGTTTCACATTGAAAATAAAATAGATTTTTTAATAGGATGTAATGAATTATATCCAGATTGTTTAAGTTGCAAGAGCAAATACATGCTGTTGGCTTAAGGCACCTGTTTAGAATACACTGTAACTCTAGCCTGCTTACAGATGCCACATATTTTGTTTACATAAAGCTTCGATTGAAAGAGTCCCTTTAGAGTTAATAAACATTTGTAACCACCTGTGACTTTGAAGAGCAAATGATTTGACCAAAACTGCTCTTGAAGCAATAATGAATGAGAATGTGGACCCAGTCAGGAGAATGAGAGTCTGGCAACAAATGGAATTGCTACTGTGGAGGGGATGCCAATGATTTTAAAAGAAAATTGAGGGTAGGAAAAGGGTTACAGCTGCACATCAACAAAAGTCAGGAGGAAGTTACCTGTTGGTTTGTCTTGGGATAGTAGTGCCATTCTTTCCTGCAATCTGAAATGCTTTAGTGGTCAGTGTAAGTGGACGTCAACACAGCCTCCTTCTCCTTGGCTGTAAGCAATCCAATATAGTTCTTACTCCGTGTGAAACTCCCTGCAATTGAAATTATATAGAGAGTCCAGTTTTTACCAAAAAACCTTTCCAAATTCTTTCTGCCAAAAATCCAAGTCAAGAAAACACACCACTCCCATAACACTCTAGGCTGCTGCTTATCATTGGCTTTTATCATACTCCTTCCAGTTTTCACTTTAGACATTTGAGTGACTCTTTCAAGAAACAGCCACAAATTGTATGTAGTTTTCTTTTACACAGTGTAACAAACAGTGAGAATCCTTCAATTCCTGTTTGTCTACTAAGGTAGTAATTTTTAACTGCTCTTAGGAGATTTTCCTTTTGTAAATAAAATATGTGCCTAGAAACAAATGTTCTAGGAAACCAGGCTGAGAACATTTCTCTCATTAAATTATTGATTTTTTCAAAAAGTTGACTGGAATTGATCACAGCTTATCACACTGATAATTTCCTTCCCTTTCTCTCACCAAGAATTTACATTAAAATAAAGCTCACAAGCAGCTTTAGTTCTGTATGTGTGGACTGTTTAATTGGAACTCAAAACACTACATCAAAGTATGATTCTTTCCCTCATTATTTTCCCCCAGAGCCGGAATCTTAATATTCCCTTATTGTATAGCCAGATGAGTAATGATACATACAGTTTAGGTCAGACTTGGGAGGATTCAGAGCAGCACTTTCAGCAGGTAAGGTGGTTGTCATTCAGTGAGGGTCCTGGTGGGGGACACTCAGTCTGGTGGGCCATGGAGAACCATGACTGCTGGTAGGTGTGGTAGAGCAGCTGTAACTCGGGACAGCTTCAGCCCCTGAATTCATGAGAGATGTAGGACAATTTAGTCAGCTGGCACAAAGTGAAGAATTTTTAAGGCGACATTAATTAGGCCTAAATATTGGCCTGATACAGAGCTGGCTCAGGATCAGAGAAGAAAGAAAGCAATTTATTGTGTTCATCTGCATGTGCTCTGTATATGTCATATAAATGTATTAATAGTACTTGACATATTTATATTTTTATATTGAAAGGATGGATAGCTCTAGATTAAATTACTGCTGTTACTTTATTTCTCATATGTAGTTTTTTTTATTTCCATAGATGGAATAAACTGAATTTGCCAGAAGTAGCTGACTGCATTTCTATACTCTATCAAGTTATTAGGCATCTGCTTAGATATACATTCTCACTTCTCTCCTTCAGTGAGATAAACCTCCAAACAGAGGTTTTGCCACATTATGAAATCCTGTTCTTAACATCTTTTTTTCTGTATTTTTATTTCTAGCCTTCAGTTCCTACTAAATACGTGATCATTAATTCAAATGTGTGATCAGCTTGTTCGTAGCAATATATGTGCCAGGCCTGGGATAATTTTAGATTCTGCAGGTAGAAAACAAAAAAAGGGACAGTGAGATAGTGAGATACAGGTGTTTATCCATATCCATACTCCAGGAGTGGGGCCCTCCTGGAATGCTTGCATCTCCATAAGCTCCTGCTTTGCAAATTCCTGCTGTCCCTTTGCAGGAACAAGTCAATACAGAACAAACTGTGAGGAAAATTATCTGCTGTGCACTTTTTCTACAGACCCTCCTATTCCACTTTTTCAACCAGATGCTCCAGAGTCAACCACAAAATTAGAGTTTAAAGATAGTCGCGCATTACATGTGGGATTAGTCTCACTAGTTTTTTGTCCTCTCAAAAATAGGAATTTAACTCCAGAGAGGAATTCATTCTTCTTGTATTAGGCTCTCATCCTGCTTGGGTTAAACTACTTCATAGTTTCCTGTTTCTCCTGGTGCAAGCTGTCGATGGAGCCTAGATACCTACCTCAGGCTAGATGCCTGCATTTTGGAGGAAAATATCTGGTTCTTAAATACTACCAACTTTAAGTGATCAGCCATATTTATCACCCTATCAGACAAACTGGTGTGGAATTTGCATATAAGTATAAATAAGTTATATATACATATATAATCAAATATGCAAAACTCAGAAGGATCGCAGCATAGTTATGCAGGGTTATTATATTATATATTACTGGATATATGTTGCAGTTAGTTGGTGCATTTATTGCTCGGAGCCCCTCAGGCGTGGGAACGGCAGCGGTCGCAGCTGCGAGCGTGTGCCGGCGCTGGATGCAGCCCGGCTTTTCCGCAGGTCTGTTCCTGTGTGAATGCCGGCTGGTAGCGCTCCCCGGCATCCTCTGTGTCACGCAGCTGCGGGATGAATGACTCGCATGCTGCGGGGTGGAGGTGGCGCTCCTGCTCCGCCAGGGTTAGTCACGGCACGTCCTGCTTCCCCCGACTCACCCGGTGGCCTCAGAGCCACCCCTGTCCCGAGGGCTCCCTTCTCAGGTTTTGCTGTGCTTCTGGGAATGCTGGGCTTCTCCTGCCTGCCTTGAACTGATTTTTGATGCCTGGCAAAGGTGACAGTGTTAGAGAAAGCAGCTCATTCCACCGAATTCCACATGAAAAAGGATTAGGGCAGAACAAAATTTTGAATGGCATTAGTGAAGCAATTGATCCAGCACAGAAACAAGCCAGCTTTCTAAGTATCTGCAAACAAGACAGAGCATCAGATACTCATTAGTACCATAAGCTTACAATAAGCTGTGATGAACACTTTAATTTGCTCAGCAGTGCCAAGGGGGGATGTGGTTGATTGGTTTGTTTGTTTGTTTAGCTCCAGGCCCTACTTACCCTAAATGCAACAATTCTTCTGTTTATATGTTGTCCTTAGTGGAGATATTTCTGCTTTCTTGTGGTACAGGTAGGAGGAGGCCAAACCACAGAAACTGTAATGAAAGATCCAGCTGAAAACAGATGAATGTGTTTTAACTCCTTCGTGAGGAGACGAATGTTGTTTATTTTTTGCATCAGTATATGCTGCAGTTGGATATTCTTGAGGGAAGTGAAGATCTTGCCTGTACTTGATGTCATGACATTGGGTGTCCTGCTAGTAAACAGATTTACTGAAGCACAGTCCTAACCCTTTGTCTTGAATAGCTAGCTGCCTTACATGAACTTAGGACAACTTTCTATCTTAAGAGGTGAAATACCTAAATAATCCAGGCCAATCTCCTTGCCTACATCCCAAGTTTATTTTAGCCACAATCTTAACATGAAATGTTTCGTTATTCTGCACATTGATACTATTCAGGTTATTCTGTGATTTTGGGGTTTTTTCTGCAGTGATTTTTCAGACCCTGAGTTTTGTCTCGGCTTCTTCTGGTCAGCTCATTTTTCTTTGTTCATCATCTCAACAAAAACAATTTTCACAAAGTCATTCTGACAAATTTATCTGAATCCCTGAAAACTTTACATTTGCCTTTGCTCCTGGCAAAACTCCATGCCCAGCTGTCTCTTACAGATATACCTTATCTCTTAATTTAGATACATCTTCACAGAGACAACTTAAAACTTATCAACCTGCTCTCTTAAGGGAAAAAAGCAGTAATAAAAAATATGATATAAGAATATTTTATGAAAGGATATCTTCTTTCCTAATTGTTTTCCTCCTTAGTTCTCAATATTTGATGGTATATGAAATATTTCCTCCTTATTTTAAGATTTACAAAGCAACATATGGCAGACCTACATGAATCAGTAGACTGTTTTTAAGGCATCTGTGAAAAGTAGTTGAAAAAATGCTTACTGTAAGTCAGTTTACATTGCTATACAGAAGATAAAACAGTTCTTCAGGAAAATATTTTGAGGCCATCAAAGATTGATGCCACTTGACAGCCACTCAAGTTCTGGATTCAAGGTAGAACCATATACAAGTTCTGTCAAGAATATAACAAGAAGTGATGGCAAAAATGATCTTCCATGCAAAAGCAGAAGTAATTATAGGAAATATTTTCTGTCTTTGCCCTCTTCAAGCTGAGAGCAATTTACTCTTCCCAAAGATGAGTGTAGAGAGTAAGATTAAAGGGCATCTTAAAGCTTAAAAATGATGGTGCTAGAAAGCAGAAGCATGGGTAAGAGCTTTTAGGTATAGAAAGACAAAAATAGCATAAATACTACTTTCGAAAGGTTGCTGTTTTCAAGGGATGGAGCACTTTCAATCAGCTTACACAGGAGAGGTGGATACAGAGGCCCTGCATCTCCTGGATCCACATGAACTGCTTCAGGCTTTAAGAGAGAATTTCTCCTTCAAGGGGCCCAGTTGCAGGATTGGAATGGACTAGGCCATGTTGTGTCTTTCATGTCTCTCTAAAAACTCCACAGTCACAGTGACAGGAGAAAAGATGCCAGTTCCTTCCTGCCAGGAACAGAGAACAGACTAAAGTGACTTTATAAATGCTTTCAAGGAACATTAAAAACAGGCAATGGGGAAAAAAAAAGCCCCTGTTTGTTGCTTTAAGCCTTTGTTCTGCCTCCTGACTTCAAGTGAAAAAATATATGAAGTTTGTTTAGAAGTGTTTGGGTTTCCCTGCAAATTCTGATTCTGACAGCTTTCCACGAAAAAGATTCACTTGTGCCAAAGTCAGATGGTCTGTCTGGTCAAAAACAACATAAGAAACTGAGCATGCCACAGCTACTTTGAGGTGTTTGCACTGCCTGTTCCTATGAATGGCACCAAGAGGGGTGTGTACATAGCTGAGGATTTGCACAACTCTTCAAGTTGTGCTTCAGCATCATGCCTTCCCTAATTTTTGTTGTCTCTCTTCACATGGCTTTGCTGTTCATTTAGTTGTTAGATTCTTCATGAACTCTGCTTATGTAGTGTGTATTCAATGATTGAAATATATATAGCTAAAACAATTAGATGATAACCATACTATCTACCTGTGGATTTAAGAAATTTTCTCAATTCTTGGCTTCCTTCCTGTGTCTTTGGGGTCAATCCATCTAAATGCGCACTGTAGGTTTTATAGTTTTGCACTTAAAAAAAAAAAATTACCTAATTACTGCTGAAGGACATGGGTGAGCCTCTCTTGTAAACTGGAATGCCCAATAAACTTGTAAATTTTGTTTTGCAAAGAATGGACAATATGCAAGTACGTGTGCATGCTATTGTTTTTAAATAACCTTTGCTTCACGTCAGGCACATTCAGATGGGTTCCCTACTCTATGGGCAGTTTGTTGGTTGAGCATCATTTCAAAGCTGATTATGCAGAATTGTCCTGTGCCCTCTGTATCACTGCGGCTGTTGTGTGCTTGGAATTTGGAGTGTGCTAACACAATTAATTGAAATACATTATTCTTAAGATAATTATTTACAGAAATGTGTTGCACCACTGAATATCACCGTGAACATTTTAAATATCATTTTTAGGATGTAATATTTTTAATGGCTTACAATACCAGACACTTTATCATTTGTATGCTAAAGTACATCCTTTACTGCAGTATTTTAATTTTAGAGTGTTCCTTGGGGATTCAAATCCCGCAAGATTGTTTGACATGTAACAAAATCACCTATTTTGCACTGTGGTATAAACAGTTGCTTATAAGAGAATGCTTCTGTGGATTAGAAGTTGAAGGAATACAGTAATATCATCTACACAATACATTTATATATATATATAAATAAATAATATATTAGATATATATTTTTATAAAAAATAAATAACAGTAAAAATTGCGATAACGATAAATTATGGTGAGGCGCATTTAATCTATCTAGCTGACATAGGATTTCTTTACTGTAAAAGCACAGACTAGAGAATCCATTTGCCCACTTTCATTCTTCCTTAATTTATGGAACATCTTTTTTCAGTCAAAGAGACACAGATGAAACTTAAGTAGTTCAGCAGACTCCAAATCAGAGCTTGAGACTTAAAAGAGTTTTACTGCTGTTACTCAAAAATAATTATTAGGCAGATAATGCCAATACCATTTTAACCTGTAACAAGATAATGACAGTAACATAAAATGAAGCATTGGTGTAAGTATGGGATTTTATTCCTGATAGTGAAGTAACATTAATCTGTCCAGGGAAGGTGAGAACAAAGCCATCTGGTGCAGTGTTTGAGAAGCCTCTCTGCGGGACTGAACAACTTGAGAGATATACCAGTTTCATAAAATTTCAAGCTTCACTTTCCACTCCAACTAAAAGTTACCAAATGTAAAAAAAAAAAAAAAAAAAAAAAAAAAAAGCATTAGGGTTCTTTATGTACTCAGGAAGTTTCTCCAAAGCATTTGTCTTGACATTTACATCAAAATGAGAGATATTCAGCAAGTGCTATTAAAAAACTGCAATCCTTTGTTATCAGGGACCTTCAAGAGCAACTATAAGAATTAAGGAAAAACATGTTTTAAGGACTATTCTATTACATACTTATGCACTAAATAATGTAGGAAATGGTTGGACTTTTAACAAAGGATATCCTTTGTGCAGTAATTCCTGAAATATGATCTTCCCTCCTCCCCCAAAGAACTTATGCTCCTATGACCTATCTGACTTGCATTTTAGGTGTCTATATCCATCATTCTCGTCCTCAGAACTCCCACTCAGCAGCTGTCAATTTTGGCAGTGCTCATGTTCCGTCCATACCCATTCCAGGTTTTTACATTAAGGATCTGTACAGACATGAAATTGTACCTCTGAGAATGCTCAGAAGCTGTGTTGGCTTCACAAAGTCAAGTACCTTGCCAGAAAGGTTTATTTAAAGGGCAGGTGAAATAAGCACCTGCCCACTTTAACCAGACCTAGAGCTGAGGAAAAAAATAACCCTTGCCAGCATTTCAAAATAAAAAAATTATTATTCATCAGCAATAGGTATTTCCTTTAAAAAAAAACAAAGCTAGCATGTGTAATTTATCTTTTTTCTTACGTTATCAGGGAGTTAGGAGGTTAATGGGAAAGGTCAGAAAAAAACATTTTTTCTTGTTGAAAAAAGTATACTAAATGGAGTGCTGTCAACAGAAATCCCCAAAGTAATACTCCATATCCCTGTGAATGGTTGAACAGCTGTGTGGGCTGTCCTGGAGTGCCAGCCTTCTCAGAGCTACCTGAGGAGCAAGCTACTGGTGCCATTAGTGCCCTGCAGCACCACAGTCCAAGAAAAGAACTGAGCCTGACGTAGGATGGGTCACAAGGTGGTAGGCAGCTGTGTTAGGGACTCATTTGAGAGGAGACATGATGCTTCTTTTACTGGATCATTTCTTTTTCTTATTTACATTAGTAGGACAAAATGCAAAAAGGCTCTTGGAAGGAATGGCTGGAGCACAATCGCCTCTGTCCAAAATAAGTGCTATAATCTCTAGCCAGCAGAGTTATTTGTTTGTGTTTTCAGCGAGTCCCTTTCTTCCTCATCTGCTTCCTGCTCACAACTTCCCAAATCTTGAATTATTTTCTCTATAGTGGTGTGGCTGCAATGAGAGTA
Source organism: Promerops cafer (assembly GCA_013398275.1). Classification (NCBI taxonomy): domain Eukaryota; kingdom Metazoa; phylum Chordata; class Aves; order Passeriformes; family Nectariniidae; genus Promerops; species Promerops cafer. Next base: position 1,390,178 of record VZSE01002020.1, on the reverse strand, counting down.
TCCCCTTCCTAATCCTTTACAGAAGCCTTTAGTCCCAAGGGGTGATTGTGTGGGAGGTGGAAGATATGGATTTAATTAAATTTACAGGCAGTGGCCCTTTAAAGTGAGTTAGTCAATCCTTATCCTTCATTTCTAGCCCATCATCCAAGAGACATGGTATCACCAGAATGTGTAATTTAAAAGAAAATATTGGACAGTGAATGAAGAGTTGCAGATGTGGAAAGCAGGCCTCTGAGGAAGAAGGCCCTGTGTATGGGCGGTCATGAGGACCCAGAGAACAAACTTCAAAAACTGAAGTCCAATTTTGTCTCATAAAATAAGGGGGTTTCATTGTCTTCAGAGGTAAATCATGGGTGAAAAAAATTTCAGTCATGGATCATATATCTTTGGGGCTATTTTGGGTGGTGCTGTGGTCCTATAGAAGGGTGTAGGAGAATCAAAATCTGGTCTATGCATGGGAGACTGTAGATTGAGCAGTGAACAAAAACCTCCAGGTCCTAAGGTCCTCCCTCTGGGAGACACTGCCTCTTCTCATGTGATGTGTAGCCAAAGCATTCACTAGAGGCATTTAGGCACCTTGTATGATAGAAAGGAAGGGTTTTAAGGGCATTTTTAGTAGGAATCTAGAACCTTTTTCTTTCCATTGCAGGATCCTTTCAAATCTGGTTGTGTTATAGAAGGTGTACATGAGACACATCTTTCATTAAGAAATGAGAAAGATTAGAACATTGATTCCCATTTTAGATGAAAAGTGTTCTGTTGTCGTAACTATGATAAGATTATTTTCTCCTCTTCATTGTTAAAGAATATTGACTGACAGAATTTACTTCATACATAAAATTAATTGTCCTGAATGATTTTAAATTTAAGTATTATTATAATCGGAATGGGTAGGTATTTATTATGGGCAGTGCTTTCAGTGTTGATCAAAGGAAAAAAGGAAGTGTCCTGAAGTGATATCCCAATTGTACCAAGCTGCATTTTTTGTCTTTCAAGTCCTTGAAACACTGCATTTCTTGAGCTGAAGAGGTCTAAGTAGAGGCTGTCATCTGTGTCAGCATAATTTCATTTTCCTAAGCTTCAAATAGGTAGGAAAAGGCAAAGCAGTTGCACACATGACCATTACACCTCTCACATTCACCACCAAGGCCTGTTTTAACAGAGATTAATGGCAGTAAGAGTCTCAGATCACAACACTTGAAATCATTAGCTTACTCAATCTCATTGTGTTGCCTACAGCACCTCAGTGGTGTTCTGAATATGTACAAGACCATTATTGATATTAAAATCATAGAGTTGGTAAAAAACAACTTTTAAACATCAAAGCACAGAAAAAACTTACCCAGGAATTACAATATCTTGTTATAAAATATGTAGCTCAGAAAGCAGTGTATTTTGTTTAGTTTGGTTTGTAAAACTGTTCTTCCATATGAAAGGAAACTATACAATTTAAATTAGTTACCTAAGCCTCAAAAAGTGCTGAAGACTCTATATTTAAAGTTAGTTATGGCCTTATTTGCTACTGTTTTCTCACAAGAAGAGAACAAATGTATGTCTTAATATTTTTGTATTTTTATATATCAGAAATTTGCCTTTCCACACTTAAAAATAAGTGCTGGCAAAGAGGGTTATTTTGATCACTGGGCCAAGTTCTTTAATGCCAAATTGCAGTGTGGAAAGAATCTCCCTGTCCAAGTTATAAATCCTTAAAATGAGCTTTGATGGAAAATCTGGAGTAGTTTCACAGTGGAATCTTCTCAGCTCCATGTGGGGAGCCCCACTGCTGATTTGCAGAGGCAGGTGTTCACCCAGAAATGGTCTGTTTTATAGCAAGAGTGGCTTTTTGCTTATGAACAAAAAAAAAGAACCAACAAAGCAATAATGTTTTTGTTCTCAAAATCATTTCATGCTTTCTACTCAGATTTTAGAAGTCCATTCATCTGTGGTGTTATACTGGTGAGCCATAAAGGAAACCTCTTCAAATTCAGTTAATTTTTCCCTTTACATGAAGCTGTGGGTTTCTTTAATAAAGTGAATGCAGGACTGGTCATGAAACTTATCTTGGCAATGACAAGACATATATGAGACTAGAGATTCACACAAATGGGGTTTCTGTTATCTTGGATGCCAAGAAAACTAGAAGTGTGGCTTTCTTGAAGCACATCTTTTTTGTTTTGTTTTTCTGTTTGTTTTGCTTTGGGTTTTTTTGTTGTTTTTTGTTTGTTTGCTTTGCTTTTATGTGAAGGGGATTTTTGAGAGAGCCCAAGTGATGGGAGACTGCCTTCAGAATCACACTGCTTATCTGAACTAAAATGTTGACACCTTCTTAGTGGTGTCTCTAGGTGTAACACTTATGCCCACAGTGTAATCCTGGTCTTCCTTAGTATAATAAAATTATCCGAGTATTAGTTTAAATCAATGTTTTACAATGTTTTGCATTGAATTATAGGCCTAGTATTTTATTGTACTTTCACTAAATAGATGCTGAAATGCACTTTAAAAACTATATATATAAAAACACACATAGCTATATCTATGTATCTATCTATATCCATAGCTATATCTAAGAAATAGTTCCAAAGTTGTATGAACAAATATATGGCATATTTATAACAGAAAGTCTCAAGGTCGACTGCTCTGGAAGATTGCTTTGTGTGGGTGGCACTTAAAATTGTCTCCTGATAATTCAGGAAGCTCGAGGCCAGTGTTAATAACTGTGGTGCTATTGCTCCCTTGACAAGTACCACTTCCCCACAGCACAAGCCCGTAGAGAAGCAGCTGCCTGTTCAGGGTCCCTGCAGCTTCAGGACAAAGATCTGGCTCCTTCCAGTGGCATTTTATTGCTATTGCACAAGACTGAAGTCAGTAAAAAAACCGATATGATTACACTGTAAAGCAAATCAGTAGAATTCCTTTCAAAGTATGAACAAGTGAATTTATTCTATAAAGTGTTGGATTTTTATCTGGGCCAATATACAAATTACACAGTGAACCTTACATGCAAATACACACACACACAAATATACATTCAAAGAAGCTTATACTGTTACCTTCCATCTGGCACAGAAGCATCAAAAGTATTGCTCCTGTGCCATTGGTGAGTATTGGCCTCAAACATATGTGTTAAATAAATTCTGAGTTGGGGTTTGGGAAGAAATGAGTAGAAAGGGAGCACAGTAAGCCAGTCCTAATGGTACTTCAGTGATTCAATCACAAACTGCAAGTGGAACTTGGAAATATAAAACAGCGCCCTTAAAGTTGGGTAAGTCATCTAAAGCTTGCCAGTGATTGTTGAAGAGTATTGTTTCTACTAATTTTCTTAGCTGGGATTAGTGGAGTTTTGTTTAATTGTGTTTTTATCTGTAAACTGGTGAGGAGTGTTGATGGATACATGCTGCTATTTACAAAATACAATTGTACTACAGGGATTCTGACATTTTGGTTAATTGGCATGTATCCCTCTAAGTGGTTTCTATTCCTTAACTCATAATTGTTCTCATTTGCTCAGTGGGATTCAGAAACAGGGTTTGTGGAATGTCATTTAATACTCATTTCATTTTGTTAAATAAAGTGCATTGGCTTCCATCTTGCCTATAAATTAAGTCATTCTAGTTTCATTTTCTGGCTATATATTTTTAATTGTGTAAATATTTTTCTTTCTCATGTAATTTGCTTAATGTTACAAAAAGTGCTACCCCCAGACCCTAGATTTACTTCATAGCAAATGAATTGCAGAGTATTTTCTATAGCCAATTAAATCAAGACATAAATTGAATGGTTGATCTGTCTCTTATGGCAGTCTAAATGTGAACCATTGTTTTCAAAGTTAGTCTTTTTACTTACTAAGTGGAGGACTGAAACTAATAAATTATTCTTCTGCATCCCAGAGGCATAACCTTCAATAAGAAAATATTTAAAAGGTCAGATCCTGCCTTCCAGTTGAGATTTTCTTAATGTATAGGCAGTGGGAAGGAGAAAGGCATCTCTCTGCAATCTGATTTCCTCACCCTAATCTAACACTAATCAGTGTGTTGCCCAGCTTCTGTTTATAAATGCAAACTGCTTCAGGGACACTCCCACACATGCTTTGCTACCCACAATTTATTAGCCAGGAATAGCTAAGTCAAAATAAAGTTGTGGTCATGCCTTCTCCTCTGGCAAACCCTCCTCACAGGGACTCTGAGACTGTTATTCAGGCTCTGCTGGGTATTCAGCATCCAGGGTAGGCCACACACTTGAAAACCTCCCAGGAAATAGATATACAGCATTTACAGCCCATTTTGTAACATACTGGAGAACAACAGAAACAACTCATCAATCGTTTCATTTTCAAGGACAATTTGATAAAGTATCCATGGGTGAAAAGCTCTAAGTGCTATCAACTATCAGTTGTTTCCAATGGCAACATTTTAAGTAGAGTGAAAACATTACACTAGAAGTCACGTAACCCTTTTATTAAGTTAACAGTGCCATATTTCCATTTTGGCTGACTGTTGATATTCTAGTCTTGGGACTGTTTAATAGTTTCATTTTCCTTTACTCTATTTTTCATAAAGAAAAAAAAAATGAAATGTATTGATATAATCCAAACACAGAATAAAAGAGACTCCTGCTCTGCTGAGAAGTAACATTGTGTATTGCTGTGAAATATTGCAACCCAGATATACTGATAGCAACTTTGGGGTTTTTTTTTAATAGATAAATTTTCCTTCCATTTTTCCAACTGTTGTTTGCCTAACACTAAAGAAAAATCTATGAGAAGCTTGCTTTTGCCTACAGATTCCTTTTGGGAAATGGAGCTCTTAAAAAGCCTCCCCACCCCCAAAGGTGCTTATGATAGTGAGCATTGGAGGACAGCATTTCAAGTCTGCTGTGCTAATGAATGAGGATACAATTGTCTCCTACAGAATATTTTAAAGGACAGGTGATGAGAACTGGATTCTGTCTGTTCATTCGACATATCTTTTTCTTTTAGTGGAAAAATATTTAAATATTTTTGAAAATTAACCTATGCTCCTAAATGGCATGGAAGTCTGTCAAGGTCTTATTGTACCTCAATTGGCAGCAACTGCTGTTCTCCCTAAGCAGCAGCACTGGCACAAAAGGGAGTGACAGAGGCATATGGAAAGCCATCTTCTCAATAGCAACAGGAGGCATTTTAAGAGCTGAGATTCTATATTCTGTAGGAAAAAAAAAATCAGGAAGGGTCCAAATTCCTGGAATATGCATTTTCCCACCAAACATTTTTCTAAAAGTACCTGATATAAAAGCTCACAGAAGAAATTATTTTCAACTCAGAATATCTGGGATGTAGTCCCAGCTGTTTGCCCTTGAGTGAGCCACATCAAAAAGCAGCCTTTATGCCTCAGTTTCCTCACATCTACAGAAATAATAAATAGAAGGAGTGATCTCATTTATACCTGAAAAGCATGTTGAGCTGATCTAGTGAAAGACACTGACAAAGTGTCATGCATTAATACTGCATTAGGCTGACTGCACTTCTGAAACCCATCTGACATTTCCCACTTGGCATTGATCGTGGGCGGTAACATTTCTGTGTTAAAGAGGATGCTTTATATCACTGCCTGATGTATATTACATGGTTTATGATTAAACATTTTCTAAAAAGGCAGTAACCTGTGAGATCCTCTCTTTCTCACTCCATTAAGCTACCGCATTACAAAGTGTTTTGCTTCACTACGGATCCTGCCAAGCAGCTCTACTGTGCTCCTTGTAGCTACATGTGAAGTATCGAGGTGAAGTTCATAACTATATTTGGGTATCAGGGTTTGTTTCCTCTACTCTGTTGAAGGGGAGCATGACGAGCAGTTGAGGAATGCTGGGGGAAACCGTCATTAGCATGAGCAGCCTGTGCCCGGGCTCGGATTGCCCTGCTGAATCCCGTTTGTGGTGTGAGCAGTTAGATCACCAGGCTCTGGCCTGGGGCTCGGACCACACAAACACAGGACCGGGTCTGTTCCGTTACCGTGCTGTGAGACCGCTGCTCCGCACGGCAGAGAACGGTGCCTGTCCCGCACGCTGCCGGCAGAGATCAGCGGCTGTCCCGCACGCTGCCGGCAGTCAGATCAGCGGCTGTCCCGCACGCTGCCGGCAGAGATCAGCGGCTGTCCCGCACGCTGCCGGCAGTCAGATCAGCGGCTGTCCCGCAGGCTGCCGGCAGTCAGGTCTGGCGCTGGAGTGAACGCTCCCCGGTCAGACGTGCCTGTACAGCAGGGTGGTAGGACAGGAAGCCTGGGGAGGATATGAGTAAGTCAGGCCAGTGTGTGGCTGTAGCGCAGGGTTACTGGAGCAGTGGAGAGGGGAGGAATTGTTGCAACAGCTAACACTCATGTCTGTGTTTCTCTGAAACAGCCTCGTTAGAGAAAAATGTAAGATAAGAGGAATTTGGGGAAACATTGCTGCACAATTAATGCAAGATGTCATGATCTTTTGCTAGCTCTGAGAAGAGGGAGAGTATGCACAGCTACTCCTTAGAGCTGCTCTGCGACCAGTGGAAGGGGAGCTCATAAAAAGCAGACTTTCATGAAGTGACTGATTTTTGATCTTCTGTTCTGAATTTTCTCCCATGATAACTGAGTATTGTGAATGAAGAAGCACACTGGAACTTTATATTTTCCCAAGGATTTAAAGATAAAACTTCTGAGGCTCACTGATACTTGAAAACTTTGAAGGGGAGAGTCTCTATTTCTCATTACATTTACATGAGAGAATTTAATGTAAAAATATTATAGTGGCATGCGTACATTCTTATAATTTCACGTGTCTATCTACATGTGTTTCGTTTTTTACAAGACTCCTGACCAACTGGGTCCCCAGAAGAATGAGATGAATGACAAAGGCATCCTAAGGGGAAGGGGGGGGAGGGGG
>VZSE01002020.1:1206506-1383267 GCA_013398275.1 Promerops cafer | reverse complement strand
GAGGGCGGGGAGGGGAACAGAAGCAAGTGGTATTTCCTACAGAAAGGTAGGAAATAAAATGTGACATTTCACTGCCAACTGGGTGTTAGTTTGCTATATTGTCTCCATCAATACATCTTTGCCTTCTTGATTTTTTTTTATAATACATCTGAAGTGAAAAAAACTCCTCTTTATCACAGGCTACTGTTTTTGTACCATTGCATGACTATCAAATGGTGACTGTCAGAAAAATTTTGGTATCATGTGGATAATCAGCCTCTGCTTACAAAAAGCTCTTTGCATTCTTTATGTTTATCACTTTTAAATTAATGAAAAAAGAAAATTATGAAGAGGGTGGATGGATCAGTGAAGTCCATTCTTTGAATACTAGACACTTGCAAAGCAGCTGCTATATTGAAATTTCCTTGTCTGCTTAGAGGGAGGATAGTTCAAATTGTAGTCAGAATTAGGACTGATACACCCAATTATGTGAGGGTGTGACAAATGAAAAAGGAAATGCCTGGTATTTTTATTTGTAATATGAAACTAACCTAAAATAATACTGGTGGTATTAAATTTTGTATGTTCCAGTGGATCAGTTTCATTGGAATACAGAAAATAGTTCTGCTTATATTAATAGAGAGTATTTTTGAAACATTACTTTAAAAGTATGACTGAAGTTGAAATACTAGTAGTAGGGAATATATGATGCTATGGGTGTGGTATGTGTCTTTTATCATCATGGTTTCACATTATTTTAAATATACACAATCATACAATCTTTATAGAGATCCCACATTCACTCCATACGATTATACGGTCAAAGAAACACTTTCTTAGCTACAGTTTGCTTAAAAAAAAAAAAAAATAATGGAGACATTAATGTTACTCAGCTGTAATAGGGAAAAAAAGAATATCAGTGAAAACACTGATTTCAGTCAGTGAGAACACAGGAGATTCAAGTGGACTTCTGGGTGTAGCAGGGACATTAAGGGCCCTATTTAACACCAGCACCCTTTGACTGTGGGAGAGCTGAATCCACTTAATTTGGATTATTTAAATAATAAATAATTATGATAATAATTTAAATAATTAATCCAATAATTTAAGTGAAGTTATTTAAAGTTCTAAAGCTGTCAAGAAAGCTATGACAAATCAACTGGTGATCCACCTGCACGAATATGGGAAGAAATAGAGTAGACGAAACAAGGTTTTTTTTTGTCTCCTTTAATAAAGAGACAGAAAATCTGTGGCAAAGGTAATCAGTTAGCAAAGGAGTCCTTAGCAGGTGAGCATGGACTAGGTGGTGATACTTTTGTGACGTGGAAAGCAGATGATGATTCTCTGGGTTAGGCTCTGGACTGGGAATTGCATCTGTTTTCCCACCCTGACTCTGCCACAGACTTCCTTGATGAAATAAGCAAGTAGTTAATGGCTTTGGCCTCTGTTTTACTCTTCATAAAATGGGATTCTGACCCCTTCCTCTCCCAAGGGTCTATGAGGTTAAATAAAAGGATGTTTATAAAGTAAGCTTATATATTTTTTATTAAAAAGATGCAGTTTCAACATTTTCAAACAGTATTCTCAGCAGAGAAACACTCTTAGTTATTGTATTTACTCACATGGTGGTGCTGTCATCCATACGTGCTTTCTCTTAGTGGTATCATCCCTCGGCAGTGGGAGGTTTGGGAGGTTCTGTACAAGTCCTGTTTTCTGGAGTGAGGAAAGAGTCACAGACACCCTGCAAAAGGGAGCCAGGGCTGGCTGCCAAAGGCCACAGATACCCTCCTGTTGTGTGACACCCCCTGCCAATCTCTGCTTCTATGAGCTCCCTCTGCATGCTGGGACACCCCAGTAAGGTGTGAGAAGCTTTTGGGGTGCACTCCTCTGTCAGTGTAGAGGGGAAGGTGTCCCTCTTTTCTCTCCCTATGTAAACCTGGTTCTGCTTGTGTGTGTGTTGTAGGTGTTGCCAAATGCTCTGTGTACACACACACCTTATGAAATGCCTTCAGCCTCTTTCTTCATGCCCCTCTCCTCCCTTATTTTGGAGGATGTAATTCAGCTGGTCCTTTTCAACCTTTTGTTGATAACTGCCATTTTTGTGCTGCCTGTTGCTAAGTATTTGGTGCTTCTCAGTCTCACTGTTCCTCCCTTCTCTTTGGGCAAAAAAAGGGCACAACATACTTCCAGAATATATGTGCTCTAATTCCAGTGGTAAGACTACTGTGCATCTGGTACTCTCAGTGTACACTTTGAACATTAGAGCACTTTGAACTCTAGGCAAGGGGGCAAACGACCTGTCCCTGGGCAGTGGGACACAGTGATTACTGCATAAAGTGTTCCAGAGGCATCACCAGGCGCAGGAACACCAGCGACACCCCAATTAATCCTTTCTCAAACACAGACACGTGTCTCTTCTATCACTTTCTCTCAGGCAGCCCCAGAGTATGAACGCTGTTGGCAGGGTATGCATAAAGGTAGAAATGTGGTGGGAGGTGGAATTTTGGTAGATGTGATTGATTTACAACAGGAGTTTCCTTTACAGTCATAAGGGGAATTTTGCTTGGTCACAGCAAGTTTGAACCCTCATGAAACAGCCTGAATCATTTGAAGCTAAAATAAAACAGAGGATGGCAGGGGGAGGGGCATGACCGTTAGGGGAAAAAAAAAAAGTCAAAAAACACATTAAAATTGTTTCCCTTGGTGCTGACTTCTTAAATGGGAATGTGTTCCAGAATAGCTCTGCTATGTAAGCCAACATTTGTTTTAAGACTTTTTATTGTCTTTTTTCCTCTCTTCCCCTTCTTCCCCTTGCCCTCCTGCTCTGCTCTGCAGATTTACACTGACTGGGCTAACCACTACCTAGCAAAATCTGGCCACAAGCGGTTGATCAAGGATTTGCAACAGGACATTGCAGATGGAGTTCTGCTAGCAGAAATCATCCAGATCATCGGTAAGACCAGGGCTGAGGGAAGAACTGTGAGCTGACTCCTTGCATGGGGGAATATATAATTCAAGTTGAATGTATTTAACAATAAGATGAACCCTGAATAATACAATTTGACTGGGTCCATATGTCTCTGATATTTGTGTGGTTCATCCTTGTCTTAATTAAAAAATATGTTTATTTGAGCATGTTTGGAAGTTGCTGTTTAACCATACTTTAAATGGCCAGAACTGTATCTTACACACTTTGAATTGTCAGAAATGAATGCTTCATTAAACCATATGTCTCCCATGTGTGCATTTTGTTAGTTGGAGTGGCTCATACTTTCTGGGATGCCTTGAAACTGTATCCTGACCCTGCAAAGACAATTGTGGAAGATTTCATGTCAGCAGTTATTTTGCAGGGGCTGAAGAATTAGCAGCGACCTCCTTCGCACTTCCCCCTTTGCATGATTTGGCATATGGAAGCAACTGCTGCTAACAAGAGTGTTGTTACTGTACGACTGAGCTTTACTTAGAAAGGAGCTCTCTGTCAACAAAACCCTCTGCATTTTATTGCTGTGCCTTTTCTGCTTTTCTTCAGGTTTTTTTTTTCTGTTTTGATTTTTAGGTTTTTGGGTTTGAGTTTTATTCTTTTCTTTTTTTATTTTTTTTTTACCAGGGGTTGGAAAGGAAAGTTTTATCTCATTGTTTACTTTTGCTTTTCCCCTCACTGTTTTTGTTTAGCAAATGAAAAGGTTGAAGATATCAATGGCTGTCCACGGAGCCAGTCTCAAATGGTAAGAATAAAATATATTTTTAGTTTGTATTGGCACCACTCCACCTTCCTAAAATGCTTTTTAATAAGGATTTATATAAAATATGAATATTCTGTCTCATTTTTACCATAAAGTCCTAATTCTCATACAGGTTCCTGATACTTATTTTCCACACATGCTTAATGTTTTTAACTTTGTTTCTGTGCTAACTTTGGATCTTGAGATAACCTGGCAGCAAAACTTCATCACTTTTAATTAATCCAGAATTGCCTTATCAGACCTGTTCTTCTGAGGATCCAAATAATTTCATTTAGCTTCAGTTTAAGGGCAGTAAATCCAAGAATAAATTATAAAGTGGAGTCTTTGTGTCTGGAAAACTGGTTTGATGAACAACACTTGCCAAATTGTTTTTAAATATAAATAGCCTTTTGGATTGTCCACTGTGAAGTCCAGTTAGATGAACTGACTCCAAGACTTTCAGAAATAGCACTTTAGTCATATAGCTCTCTGAGCTATAGCTGGCAGCTGTCTAAAGACTTTTTAATACTGTCAGACAAGAAGCATTTAGTGCCTGTGATTCATATGGAATCTTATTAATCTTTTACTGTGTTTATGGCTAGTCAACTGCATTTAATAAGATGAAACCTCCTTAGAATGTTGTGGAAGTGACAGACAAAATCTGAGCCTCAGTAAAGTCACCATGCATTTATTGAATCATTTGCAATCCAAGTCATGCTCTCCCATGCTGAGGTCTTTGCCTTTCTGTTCACATTCAAATAATATGTATATAAGGTGCATAATTGTGTAGCTGGCAAGGATTTTGGAGTATAGTGATTTAGTTGAACTTGCATAATAGCAAACTGATGAAACTGGGTTTAAAAATGGAAATGAAATAGAAAAAAAAGTGCATTTGTTCAGTACATTTTTTAAAGGTAGAAGGTATTTGCAGCTTTTTTCTGCAAAGTGTCAAAAGGTAAGGGGAAGATTTTTAAGTACTAGTGAAGTGAATAATGGGGTCTTTTGGTTCTTATTGTTCAAAAGATGTGCAGGTTTAGAATAAGTTTTTTCTCTGACTTTCAGACTTTTTGAAGCAGTCCATAGAAAGAATATACACAATTTCCTTAGTAATAGTTATTATTTTAATTACTCATATTACAGCAGCACCTAGTGGCCCTGGCTGAGATCTTTGGGAACTCCAGCATGGAATTCTAATATTACACACAGAGATCAAGAGATAATCACTCTCTGCTTTAATCAAGTTAAAACTTGCCATTCCAGACAGGCAAGACAAACAAGGAGACACAAAAGCACAGGGAAGCAGTGTGATTTTCCAAGGTTATATAAGTGGTTAGTGGCCATCTAGGGGCCCACCGCTCTGCTGTCTATCGAGCTTCATTTCCATGAGTGAAAGACGAGCTGCATAGAGAACTATTCACTCTAGCAATGTTTGCATCTCCAAAACAACATTGGTGTACGTTCCCTGTTGCTTTTTCATGTAGTGAAGGGATTTTTGATTTCATCTCTAGCTCCATGCAGCTATGAAGGAAACGTGGTCAGTGCATGCCCATGCTACCCCAGTACTTGTGCCTCTCCTTGTGTCCACCTTTCTCCTCCCATAAGCCCATCTCTCAGCTCAGCCAGGCCAAAGAATATGTCCCAGATGATCTGGCGGTCAAACCATGTGCTTTGAAAACTGCTGTGCATTGTCATACATCAGTGTCTGCACAGTGACTAAAGTGTTGCATTTAGCCACTTTAACTTCATAGTAATATGTTTATTTATCTGTCCGTTGACACAATCTCTTTACTGAATTGTTTTATCTCTACAGACTGATCAAATTATTTTCCCGCCTTTTCACAAAATACCAGTTCTATACTGCTGATTTCTAAACTGAGTTAGGAAATTTAAAATGTACTGAAGTTAAAGTCATTGAAACTTGTCAGTTTTTCTCTCAAAGACCTCAGGTTTTGAGCCTGCTCACCGCTTGTTTCCTTTGGGCTCTGCACTGGTCTAACCTAGCCAAAGGCACAATTTTACCTTATTTTGAGGTAATTTTCCTTGTCAGTGCTCAGTTTTGCTAGCCCACTCACTTGATGCTAGGGCAATTCTCCTTATAGCAGTGGACTCTTAAGGTGTTTGTGATATGCAGGGGAAAAAACCATATAACAGTAGTCAAAGCTAGTTTGCGTGTTGTATGTTTGACATACACCAGTATGTAACAATATGTCCTGTCAGAACTTGCTGGAACATCAGCCATCAAACCACCAACAGTCAAAATACTCCAATAACATTTGTTAGCCAGTCATTCACGGCTTTAATTTTAAAATTTTTAGTTAATAAACCTCAAGAATCCCACTACCCTCTTCTTGCACATATGTTTTCATAATCTTTGCTCTCATAACTTGCAATTAAGGGGAAATAATTCTCTATTCATCTGTCATTTGATACCCTTTCCAGGAGGCCTTTGATACCCATTTTCAGGAGGTCTAAGATATTTTACTAGCTTTAAAAAACCTAGGGAGCACTAACATGGATTGTCTGCTTTTGGAAATTCTTGATACTCTCTGTGGATGATATTGATACCAGTTCATAATTAATTACTACCAATATTCCCAAGTTCTGTTCCACTCAGAATTGGTTTTCCTCTTGCCAATGGCATCATCTTTCAAGTGATTTTTGAGGCATCTCAATTCAGATGTTATGTTAAATTATAAACATATTTTAATATTTATTTTAAATGTATATAAAATGCTTGGGGTTTAGTTTCCCTTTAGTTAGTGCTACTGCAATGTCTTGCACTTTATGCTCATTTTGGCATTGATAGATAAAGTACTTGCAGACAAGTTGAATTGGCTCCATAGGTCCAAGTTCATAAAAACTAAAAACCTGTGAAGCCCAGCAGCAACCAGTTTCTGCATAGTTAGCTTTACCAGGATTCATTATGTTTACCCATTTGACGTGGCACACAGAACCTGAGAATCTGAGATGTACTAGGGGATAAATTATTTCCTATTCAAACCTCAAAAGCCTTAAATAAATGGAATTTGTAAGAGAATTGGGGAGGTTCGCTTGTTGGCTGGGTCAGTCTACTGTGGTGAAAAGATTTTAGTATTTCTTATGAATTGTTTTCATAAATATAATGTATTACATTATCTGTATTACAGCCTGTGTTGTCTGTCCAGAGTGACACATAGAGTCTTGCCTATTTTTTCCTTACAGCTGTGTTTTCAAGGAGGAATATAGAACTTCTATTTTTTCATCACCTGTTTGAATCCCTTCAATGGAAAATAATGCCACATGAATTTCTATCTTTTTCTTGTATGAATTATGCCATAAGTCTATCAATTAAGGACATTCCATATCATCTTTATTTAGAAAATAATGGGATTTCAAGGGTTTACCTTTTGATAAAATCTAAAACTAATTCCTTTCTGCTTCTCTATAACCCATTTCTTTCTTTAATTTCTGTTTTAAGTTCCCCCATCTTTAGAAAGAGCGAAATAGCCTTCTGGGTAGAAAATATGTTATAAAGCTTTTATCTAATTGTTCAAAGAGAAAGAATTCAGGGGTTTTTTTTTTTTCCTCCTGAACAAATGATAAATATAATGGAAAATCTCCAATCTTCTAACACAGCATATCACACATATAGTAAGCACACAAAACATACTGATTCAATCCATCCTCCAAAATGCAAGAGAATCAAAAAGTGTTGGACTGGAAGTCCTTTAATGGTGACATTTGCAGTTTTGTTCCTAGTGACTTTTACAAAACATATGTTTCTAGTGTTTCTTCATGCAATTTACAGTGCTGTCAGCAGCATAAATCATGAAATAAATTCAAAGTTGACAAAAATTTTTAGTTTATTGCACTTCAAGTTGATTTTCCTGCAGAGATTAATACTGCCTTAATGGGTGTTTTTTCTTAGAATTAGTTCTTGCTACTTCCCACAAGGACTGTCTTTGCCAATACCCATCTAGGTAAAAAAGCATCCTTAATGTTTGCTGCTAACAGGGGTTTTCTCATAGTTATGATAGTGCCAGAGAGGCCTTTCTTATTAAAGAGTTTCCTAGTGTTGTTGTATGCACTTCATGAAGACTATTTTTTATTTTGTCAGTCTGATCTTTGGCACACTTTTCTACCAGTTTATTCAACCACAGGTATGCATCAAAGGTAATTTTTATGATTTAGAATACAAATATGCTGCAGTCCCACAGAGAATGTTGAATTCGCTAAAAATACAGGTCTCATTCATCCTGGAAATCAGGGAGTGGAGAAAAGGTGTTGGAGCTGTAGAACAGTGCCAAATTGATAAGAATCTTCAGTAAAAAGCTTTAGTTATCAGAGCTAGCACCAATTTTGGGTGAGCAGCAGTGTATCTGATAAAAGTGGGAATTGGTGTGACTGTGTTTAGAGCTAATAAGATAATTTCTACAACATAGTTCTTGATTTCACTAATAATGCCTTTTAAAAGATGCTAATAAATTAAAAATGTTAGGTAAAAAACCAGAAGAATGCCAAAACCATTGTTTTATTGTATGAGATTGAAGAAAAGTTGTGTACGTTAACAAGAGGAAGGTGGAGTAGGTGAATCAGTCTCTGCTTAACCAGGGAGCTTTTTCTGTGGGAGAGAAAGTTAAAGAAGTGTGTGAAGCCTAAAGACAGACAAAGTTACTGTGTATATACTGGTAGACATTGCTTTGTAATTTATTGTGCTAGATGTGCTCTGTAGTGTTTCTGTAGTCCCACACAAGCCCATGGTGACTCCACCTCTGCTAATAAGCTTGGGTTTTTCTCTGGAGGAGGAGAAGGTTGCAAGAGGATGGCGTGCATGCAGATCTGTTCTTAACAGGGAGTCAGCCTGTGGGCAGGCTAAAGGGGTGGAAACTACAACTGCTGAATCTGCCATGTGTCCTTCAGACTTCCTCTGACACAGATGTGCTGGGCAGACACTGTGGAGTAGCACCTGTCTGTTTACAGCAATGTCTATATCCAAAGATGAGAACATCAGCATGATATTCTGTGTCTAACATTTGTTTGTGAAAAACAGAATAATTGTGTATAAAGTAAGCATTGAGGGCTCTACTAAGGTTCATTATTTCCATGTGAAAATGTGTGTGGTATGGTTGTGTGTAGCTCTTTGAGGAATGGGAAGCCTGAGAATGTCATCCCTGTGTTCACTGTCAAGTGGGCCCACATGTGAGGTCTTCTTGCCTGCACAGTTTTGAACTGTATAAGAATCTCCTGTCTTTGCTGGTGCAGTTGGTGGTGAGATTGGCTGTATGGATTCAAGATATACTTTCTGTGCTTTGGAGCAGCTTCAGGTGAGCCTTCCACACAAGTGTGACAGATTGAAATATATACAGAAATTTGGCTGGGTGGAGAAATATGGTCCCTTGGGAAACTGGGAATTCAACTGGAGTTTTGAAAAATTCATCCCAGCTCCTTTAATGTGTGGGCCAGTTTCTTCCTGCAGTGACACCTAAATGACCCCTTTTGACATCTGTATGACCCCCCTTTTTTTTTAAATTCAGACCATATTGTCCACACTTTTGTGAAGCCTCAAGCCAGGTTGTTGTCCAGCTGGGAATTTCATGAGGACATTTTGCCCTCCGTGTAGATGAGCCTGTCCTCAAAAGTTAGCAAGCTCCCATCAACTGCATTTCTTCCTTGGACTTTTTAAGTGGTGGCAGAAGCAGCATGATCCCTATTCCCTGGGAAAATTTGTTGCGGTAATGCACAGCTTATATGTTCTTTGGTGTTCCTCCTCACAAGGATTTACTTACCTGTTAATTACACATTTCTGAATCCAGCTCTTGTGGTTTGGCAGAATTAAGTCTCACGCAGTAATTTTTTGGGCGGAACTGTGAATTAAATACACGTAAGAGCCACACTGCTGACAAACACTTCTTTTCACAATCTGTTCTTTCCTGCCTTGCAACACTGGCAGCTCTAGGTGGAAGAGCAGACAAGGCTGGTATAGCTCCATTATGAAAGGATATAAGCAGATGTTTTTCTGTGAGGGAAATGAAACTCCTCAACCTGATACATATTCAGATTTCCCATTTTCTGATGGCACTTTCAAGTATATATTCTTACTTAACTAGCTGTGCTTTGTGAGTTTCTTCACTGGGGAGGTGATTTATGTTAAACTTTTAACCTTTCTGGGATTGCCAGAACCCAAGGGCCCAATACTGTCATAGCCAGGAGCATGTCCTAACTAGCCTTCTGAAGATGCTTTCTTGGACAAGTCCTCTCATTTCCTAGGTAGGTTCAGGATGTGATCCTTTCAAGAACTAATCTCATTCCCACATCCTTCCCCAGTGATTGTCCTCAGCTGTTTGAGGGAAGACTTTCTTGAACATTTACACATCCAGACACTTGCAATCCACTGTTCATTGTACAATGTACAAGATGGCTTCAGAGTATTTGTAATTTGTTTAGCATTCAGTGAATTCACTGAAGTCTCCCATATTTCAAACTCTTGAATCATGAATGATGAGTGCAGGACAAAATTTTAGAAGCTGAATTTCAGGACTGGAGTTTCCTTCTTTGTTTCAGACATCAACAAAGCCATTTTTTAAACTTGTGTATGCCTTACGGGGGCCCATGCCTTTTTTTATGTAATCCTCTGTGCTATAGAAATGTAAAAATTCTATGGCAAAAAGCAATGGATGTAGATTTATCCTACAGTGAAAATGTGCAAATAGATAATGCAAATTGAAGGATAGTTACAGGAAGTAACATCTTCATTAGTGTAGACATTGAAGTTTATTTTTGTGTTTGCAGATGAAATTAACTTGACATAATGGCTAGAGTAAAAATGAAAACGAGTGTATCACGACTAGAGATGTATGTAACCTCAAAAGAAAAAAGATAAAGGGAATAATGAGGGTCTGTATAGGAATATGTTTTGGGAATAATTGTGACTATAAAAATGGGCAAACTAAAGAAAGGAAAGAACAATTTCTGTAAAGGTTAAATGTGTTAACAATGGTTGAATCTCAAGGATGTTTGAATACTTGTTTCAAGTTTTGCTGATAGGAGATTATTAATGTTATTAACACAGCCAATTTGAGTAAGATGAGAGGCAAACTGGTTTAGCATAGAACTGGAAGAGGAAGAATTCCAAGTGCTTTTGTAAACAAACCCTAAAATTTCCAGGAACTCAAGAAATTTAAGAGAAAATATAGGTGAGATGACAGCTGGACAGACAGAGTAACAGTTGCCTTTTTGTGGTAGACCCAGCATATTTTTACTCTGAGAGAACAAGGAAGATGAGGAAAGGATGGAAGAAGTGGTGAAAGTGTGAGATTACTCGAGAGTAAAGAATGGAATAATTCATTCATCCTGCCTAAGAATGTTACTGTCTTCGAAAGGAAGGGGAGGAAAAGGCAACAAAATCATCTTTTTTTTTTATATGGTTTGATTCTAGTTTGACTTTTTGTGAGACCTCTTTATTCTGCACTGAAACAAGCAGTTCTCTTTAAATTTAGAACATTACATTTGAGAACATTAAAAGGATCACAAGATTTATAACAATCTCTCTTCACAGAATAGCTCAGTGTTACTCACTGGTATCAGGCACTGAGATTCATATTCCCCTGAGTCACTCACATTTGACTGTCTGAAGCCCTAAAAGAAAATGCTGTAGGAACACATCCTGAGTGTTATTTTACTAGGCTAGAAGTACATTATTCATGAAGTATAAGTCGTGCGCTGTTATTAGTCTTTTTATTTACACTTACAAATCCCTTGTGTTATTACTGTGTAGAATCATATGAGAATAACTCATCTAGATGTTAATGAAATAATCATGTAATGAAAAGTACATATATTGTGATGAATACAGTCTCCAGCAAATCTACTGAGTCATTAGGTTATAGTGGGACTTGCTCGGTTAAGACTGGAATTAGTGTTTTGCACACTTTGCTTCTGTAGACCAAGACTACCAAACACTAGAAGATCTTTTTATTCCTTAAAGCTACCTGTTTTCCCTCAAACACTGCCTTCCTTCTCCCTCTCCCCCCTACAGTTCCTTGAAACTCACCTTCCCTCAGTCTTTACCTGTAATATGCCACTCATGCCCCTGAGATATGACCATCTCACCCATCTATCTCTTCTCCCCATCCCTCAGTTGGGTTTGTCAGGAACGTAAATCGATCAGAAACTCAACTTAAACTGTATTGGGAGGACATGCAGAGATTCAATGCTGCAGTATGCTTGAAAACTAATGAGTGATGAACACTTCGAAGTATTTATTGTTTGAAGAGATGAATGTTACAGTCTCTGCATTTCACCCATCTGTAATTAGCTTTCCATGCTCTTCAATTTTTAGCTGTTTTTTTGGTGGTGTTTTTTTTCCCCCCCTCAAAAATTTCATGTGAACATTCCCTGGAATTTTGGAATAGAACAAATATATATTAGCAATGCTTAGACAAAGAGGTGAGGAATAAATGGATTTGAAACCTCCATTAACAGCAATACACTGAAAAGTCTTAACATAAACATGCAGTTAAAATACATAAACACAAATTGACTATGACATACATTCTAAAAAGCACCTGTGATTATAAGACATTAACAGATTTTTCCCAGATAGCAGCAGCAGATTACAGTAAATATGTTTGCTTCATGATGGTGTATTTTTATCATCTTCTATAGGGAGAGTATGTTATAAATACCAGGAATGTCTAGAACATTTACTGGATTTAAAAATAGAGAAGAAAGTGCGTGGTATTTAGCTGAACAGCAAAAATGCATATTTAAGCTGAACAAGAAAATAAACAATGTATCTGAAGTGGTTTTATTTTGCAGTATAACCAAACAAGGCTTTCTGGTAATGTTGAGATTTGTCAGCTTTCTAGATTTTTTCAAATGTCTGATTATTTTGGAACTGTGGCAAAATGCCAGTTCTCTTATAGTTACAGCTGAGGACTTCTATTTAAATATTTTCTAACCACTCCCACTTCTGCTTAGACTTTCGTAATTTTAGTGCTGTATGTTTTTTAGAGAATGTTATTGTTCTGTGTCTGTGGAGTTTTGAGTTTCCTCAGAGCAGTAGACTTTTCACAAAAGAAAATTTCTTAACATTGAGGTGAAGTACCTAGGCCTTTCACTCATCCCTCTTCCTAAAATAATCTGCCACTGCCTGTCCTGACAATGGAGACTTCTGAAGCTTCAGTAACATGCAAGTCTCTCAGGAAACAATGTGACTCTGTTTTAGTGTGTGACTCACACACATGGCCGTGCATCTCTGTAAAGTCCCTGTGCAGTTCTGATTGAACTCTCAATGATTTTATTAACTTCCAAAGGTATTTAAGCCCCTCTGCCTCTCATTTATGAATCAAAGGTTGTGGGAGCTTTCAAATTCTTGGAATTTTTGTATTATCTGGACATCTGTGAGAGCATGAGATGGCCACTCTTCTACAGATTTGTCAGAACTAATATCTCTGTTCCTTAGGGTGAGTCCAGATTAAGTTTAGAAAAGAACTACTAGACAGATCTTGAGAATTAAGCATTAACATCTGCAAACAATAAATGAGGGCACACACCAAGTATGAGTATCATCAGCTTTTGCTTGGTTGGGCTGGGAAATGCAACTACTGGGAAGATGTTTTAATGGAGATACAGGAACTGTGCAACTGTCCATAAAATGCTATCTGTGGTGTAGTGTGTAAAGCAGCAGAGGGTGCCAGAAAGCAACAAGCTGTGGCTTCCATTGCAATTAAAGGAATTAGCAATGTTAGGGTGGAACAGGATTTGCATTGTGAGTTTAGTTGAAGAAGGGAAGAAAGAAGACACCCTTCTTATAATTTTAACCACTTATATATGTTTAAAATTAAAATAAACACTATCCAACAAATGATCAAGCTTTTGGAGGTATTGTGTGGTATATTATGCCTAAGTGACAGTACTGGTCACTCAGTCATACCACTGTACATACCGGGTATTTAAAAGTTTAGTCTTACAGCAAAGAGACTGCAAGACATGAGGCTAATAAAGTAACACAGAATGTCCTAGCAATCGAGTTGATAATTACAGACTAATGTGGCAACAAAACTATCCTGTCTTACTACATTTAAAATTATGATGCACATTAGAAAGTCTTGACAACCTCTCCCTGCTCTCCTGTTAGAAAATAAAATATCAAAAACTTGTTGCCTCAAAAGGTTTGAGTTTTTTTTGGAAGTATTGCATTACTTTCACAATATAACACAATTACAATGTTAGAAAAGGAAGAGAAAGAATGAAAGTAGGTGCATAATGAAACTACTATGATCTGTCCAGATGTGTTTTCTCACTCTGCCCTTGATCTTTGCCGGAACAGAAGCTGCCTACATCTGCTGCAGCTTACTGAGAGCCGCTTCCATGGAAAGAATGCCAAAGCTGCTTGATTTTACAGTGTCTTTTACATACTCACCATTTTGGAGTTCCTTGACTTTTATGCACACTAACCTGCCTAACCCTGTGCTTTAATTTTCCTTTAATTTTATTCCAAGAAAAAACTCCTCTTTGAACCCTGCTGCCAATCCCTTCCACTTACAGCCTCTCCCCAATGTGCTATTGCTGGCACACGTGACTAGCATGCAGCAGTGGTCCATCAGGTCAATATGCCCTCTCTGAGAATGACAATGTGAAGGGTGACTTAAAAACAACAATTTACCCTGGCATTTTTTTCCTTCATTCTCCTCCTCTTACCCCAATATCTAAAGTTGCTGTGTTAGGGAGTTCAAATGTACTTCTTTGCCTGCTCTTTCAGTATATATTTATGCACTACTGTTGTAATCACCATATATTCCATGAAATGTCAAAATGAAACACGCCGTATTTGTCAGAAAATGTCTCGTGTCCTTCACAATCATGTCCACAGCTGTGGGACCAGATGGAGAGTAGTTGTGGCTTTTTCACTTGTTGAAATAACTGCTCTGCTAGACTTCTCCTGTCAAGAGCCCGTGGATCTGACCACTCTGAAGTGGCACCAGATAGCATGACCCACCTGAAATTTTATGTTGGTAAAGATTTTGAAAAACTTTGAACTGGACTTAAATACTGATGTTAACTCAAAATATAAACTTTATTACAGCTGGTGACCCTATTATAGGCAATGCTATTAAGGTACAGATGGGTAAATCGGCTTAAATTAACTGTAGAACAAGCAAGTTATCACAAAGACTGCTCATTTTAACAGCATTAACTAATCCCTGTTCATGTATAGGGCTTTTGATCAAGTAAATTAAAGTATTAACACAATCTCTTTTTTTTTTTAAATGTAACTTGTCTGTTTAAATTCACTATGACCTGAAACTTAATACGTAAATAGTTAGAATACTGTAAACCATTTTTGTTTCAGCAGAAATAAATAGTATAAATATAGTAATCTATTTGGCAGCTATCTGATGTGTAGGAATTATTTAAAATACTCCTAGTCTGAGGAGTGTGCTGACCATATGATCAACAGATGACCACATGACATAAATCAGAGGTATACTTATTTGGAGTTGAACTTATTTTAAGTTGGCCCAGCGTCTGGATATGTATTAGTCTGGGCAGGGTTCATTTTCAGTGTCTGTCCAAGATGTCTTTTTTTTGTTGTTGTTGTTGGGATAAGGTTGTATTCAATCTCACAAACTGATCACAAATATTTTTTGCCTTTTTGATAGTTTATATCAACTTAAAGCATTTGTTTACCTATGCAGTTCCTAGCGACTCTTTCAGGTGGCGTCCAGACCAACACCAAACCCATGAAGTTCCGAAAGGTGAATCTGAACAGTCTTCCTGAAAGAGAAATACATTTGTATTTTAGCTTGTAGCTTTTGGCAGTCTTTAATTCTACAACAATTAGATTATATTTTGTTTAGGCTTGTATTGGTAGCTAGTTAGAACCTTGTTTGGATTATTCATACCTCTTGATTCTTCAGCGTTTCTTTGGAATTACAATGGGAATGTACAAATGGCTTTTTCCTCTAGGGGAAAAAAAACACCACAAGAATTTTCTTTGTCCCTTGGTTTCCATACTTTAGAACTGAGACCTATTTGCATGTCATAGTTCACATTATTTTTTTTTTATTTTTCATAAATAGTAGTTCATGGAGTTAGATAGTCTTCTGTATTCTAACTGTACACATAACTAACTAACCAGCATCCCAGCCTTGTGAGCTGTTTTGCCTGTAACACAGATTTTCTCAGTAATTCCTCCCAATAACAACTTCAAATTAGGTGTTTGTTGTTTTTCTTTTGGTAAGAGCTCTTACTTAGTTCATGGGCAGATCAGCAGTAACACTCCAGGGTAAACATATGTGCAAGGGTGTTTTCACAGTTCTTGTATATATAAAGCTTCTATTTAGATTTCTTGGCATAAACAGTTTTGAAAGATTTAGATTGTTGCATCTTATAAATTAATGTATTTGAAGATATGTGCCCCCTCTAAATACCCTCTAAAATGCTTATTTTTTTCAAGTAATACTGGCAGTATTTTGGAACTTTGAAACACTTGGATAACTATTTAAAAAATTGTTTCCTCCTACATTTTACACTTCATTGGCTACAATTGGAAGTGATGTGACAACAAGCCCTAAGTGCTTGTTAAGGCTTCATTTTACAGACTTGAGCACTTCTGATACTTCTCTTATAGCATTTGGCTGAGAAGTAAAGAAAAAATCTAACCCGATTGAGCTTACAAGCAGATATCCCACTGCCTTCTGTGGTTCCAGGTGCTTTTATTGTTCCTGACTGAGAATCTAGACATGAGATCTTGTGAAAATGTGGAAAATTCTTGCCATAGTTATGAGAAACGGGCAGAGATAGGCAAGCATGAAAGCTGTTTAGAAGCATGGCATGAAAACATATACAGCATGGCCTCATATTCCTATGTATATTATGCTAAACATGGTTTGAAATGGAATGCTCAGGTACACTAGCAAAAGTGAAAACCTGAATATGAGTCTCTTGTATTATCCCTGTGGATTTTAAAGATGTCTGTTTTAATCTGAATGGTTTTAATAACCTGTGATGTCAATTCACCCTCAGATTTTCTTGTCTTTTTCTTTGGGGCTTAGATGAATTTGAGTAAGTAATATGAAAACTAAACATAGAGGAAAACTAGTAGCTTATGTTCTCTAATGCATATCTTCCCAAGGAATTTAAGTTCCAGCTGGAGGACCAGCCACATAACCTTAGTCCTACAGAAAACTCTGGGCTGTACTTTAAGTGGTTGCTAATAACAAGTATTTTTTATCACTTTTCTTTTGATGAGCTCAATGTTCTACAAATACTGTATGTTCTATAAATTCTGTAACTATTCCTAGGGTAATATGAAAAATCTATCTAATTTTAAAAACTTGGAATGTTTATAAAATCAAAAGGCCTGATGGATAGGAGCAAACTGTTAGTGCCTGTCCTGCACAAGCTGTAGCATTATGACTTCTGATGTAGTCAAGAGGGAGGGTTCAGAAAGCACGCAGTGCATCTGGATGGATTCCAGTTGCAAAGTTCAGAGGATGAAGTGAAATGCCTCATAGTTTACTTGTTTACTTATTTTAAAGGATTCATGCCATCACTGGTTGTACTGCCCTTATTTCTAAAAGCTGCTTTTTTGAGTGAGCTGAATGAAGTTGCTATGCATTAAGTAGTGGTGAAGGAGAGAACTGGAATTCTTTCAAAGGTTTAATTAAATCTAATAAATGAATACTATGTTATAGACTCTCTTTTGACCTAATGGAGAGAACCTCCTCTGTTTTAAAAAAGCGTGCTTTTTCATATTGCCCTCCAGTTTTCAGAAGTTGCCAAGTTCCATAAATATTTAGACACTGGCACCTTGCTGACTCAGAAGTGTTGCATAATTAAAAAAAAGATTGTAAAAAGGCTCACTAGAGTAGAGCATTGCTTTAAGAAACACTGTGTTTAAACAGAGTTCTTTTTATCATTGCCTTAAAAAAAGGCCCTCCCAGGGTAGTATTTATCTTCAATTTTGTGTTCTTAGTGCATGTATAAGGCTCTTTCATGGTGGTGGTGGCCTCAGGCCTGTACAGATGAGAGTCCTGAAGTAGCAAGTTATTTGCAGACCCTGGAAGAGAATTTTGTCCTGTCTTGTCTTTTGATCCATTCTGCTGTGCAGCCGTATTTAGCTTTCTAAGAAATTTGTGCAACATATTGAAATACATCCATGGTTTTCTGAGTTCAAACCCAGCACTATATTCCAATCAAAAATCCAAAACTTTCTTCTCACAATTTCTATTATAGTAGCACAAAAGCATTTCAGAAATTACCATTTTGTACCATATTTTGTGCTTTACAATATCTGCTGCAGAGACTACTGTATAAAAATGGGGAGAGCAAATGCAGACAAAAAAAGAAACAGAAAGAAGAGTGAGTAAATAAGTGGAGAAGCAAGCTCACACCATTATATAGATCATCAGAGGAAAATTTTGCATTCTTCTCTTATGTGGTGGAGGGTTTTGGTGTTTGTGGACAGAGCATTTTTTTCTTTATATGAAAATGACCAGCAGATGTTTATAATGATCTGTTTGGCCATCTAAAAATTAGGATTAGGATTTTTTTTTATTTATTTAGAATAAATAAATTATTTATTAACTTGGTGATGTGTACAGACAAACAAGCCAACAAACTGTATTCTGTATTTGCCATTGCAGAAATTATCTCACATTCACTCTAAGGTTTCCAAGCACCAAGTGAGGGGCTAGGTGAAAAAATTTGCAACACCAGTTGTCACTTTTGTGTTCCTGACAGGGCTGACAGTAATTCATGCAAGAAGGGATCCAATTCCCACTGTACCATTTTTTTAAAAACAATACACACCCCAGCTCATGCTTTGACCTCAGTAGTGACCTCATGCATTCTTTTATCAGCAGGTCAGTACATATGTCTGTTGAATTCTCCAAGTAGTTGAGAAGTTAATTTGTTTTTACATTTCTGGGTTTACTGGTCATATTTCGTGTTTGGACTGCATGTTGGAAGAATTTGATGTGCATGTTCCTTAATATCTGTTGGAAAAGGAAGTGGAAGGTATTTCAGTTTTAAATAAGATTGTCATTTTTTCCTCAAAAAATAATTAATAATTGAATAACTCCTGCATCATTTCCTAAAAATTTTTGCCTGGGAGGCCTTCTACATACCAGTAGTTATTATTCTCTAAGGTAAAATTCTCCCCAGATGCCTCCAGTAAATCAGGTTTTAATTTGCATGAATGGTCTCTTATTGCAAAGTCAATGCTTAGTTTGGAACAGTTTTCTGGAATGAAGGTACATGGTTCACTGATAGATATTTTTATTAAATGCTCCTTAAATTATTCTATTGCAAATAATGAGGAGTTTGCTACCAAAGAGTTAAACCAAATGTGTCTGCATGTCAGTGTATTCTGCTTAAGCCCCTAAAACGTGTCATAATTTTGATACAAATACGGAATGTGCCTTAATCTAGGCCACATGCAACAGCAAGTCAGCAGAATGCACGAAACATCTCCCAGCAGGACTGTTAACACCTGTTTTATCTGGGTGGGTTTTCTAATTTACACCACCCATGGAAACTTGACATTACCTTCCAGTGTAGTCACAAAAAGTTATTCCAATCAGCTGCCATGGTAGGAGCTTATGGGAAATAAATTACCAGAAAATAAATAACATTATTTTTGAGAGCTTGTTTATCTCCTGATCTTCCCTTTCTTCAAATTTCCCCATTTTTATGAGGGAAACTGAGAATTCCTGGCAAATTTCACTCAGTTGCAGTAGTCTGTGGCCAAGGGAACTGTGTAACAGGCAGCCTGCCATATGAACATCTTCCACAGAAACTGCAAATTTGAAACTAAACAGCTTCCTCAGAAGAGTCACTGTAAGTTTTGCAATTACTCTGGGCCACATTTCATCCCATTGCATTTACTTTCAGATTTGGAAGAATTTGTGTGTATTCTCTGCTTTTCAAAGTGTCCTTATTATGTAGTATTAGTAAAAAAAAAAAATATCTATTGCATAGTAATACTTTGTACACTTTCTTCACAAGGAATCTTGATGGAAATTACAACTTTTAGACAGTCTTGCTCAAAATTAAAAATCTGTAATTAATTTAGTATGAACACATTTATATGTTAACAAGAACATACAACTATGAATATGCAAGAGACAAGAAAGCAGATCTCTGTCACTTGTGTTTAAACTAGTTTAAACTGCATTATATATATATACACACATATAAATAACCAGCTTGCTTGTGATAGTTCAATTATAATACTTGCAAAATGAGCCCATATGAGTCTATTTCATGTTGTTCCCTTTGAAACCTTACTCTTAAATTTGAAAAAGGATCCTCCCTTTTAGAATACCTATAAATCAGCTATTGTGGACAACATAGAAGAATACAGTGTAGTGAAAATGGTATGACAGTTTTGCAAGTAAAATTTCAAGACAGCTTTTCACAGAAAGCAGGTAAATCAACAGCAGTGTCAAATGGAATGGAGCACGTGGCATAGAAGGTGTTTCTTCTAATGATTGAGGTTACTGATTGGTACTTTTACAAATAATTTAAATAAATCTTACCATACGTTATAACAAATAAATCATAATTGCTTACTTTTTATGGATTAGATACATTTTATCCCACAGGACATGTACAATTATGAAGGCATTAGGTTTTGTTTATATTTTAATTATATTACCAGTTGCACATTTTTCTAAAGAGGTGAGCAGAATTTCAGATGTGCTGAATGTCTGTCTTATAGTGAAGAACAGGGAGCTCTCACTACTGAATATTGTTTAAGCGATCATTTAAGAATCCCCTTGACTCCCAAACAGTGTTGAATGTGCATCATTTGAAGAATGGATAGGCAGGAGGATAAAGACATTGGACTGGGTAATCCATTTTTGTATACCAGTTTTAATCTGGATGATGCTTTTGACCTCTTCAGTTGGACCTCTTTAGAGTAAGTCAGCTATCAAAAATGTATTTCTGCACCCAATACTCAGCCTTAGAAAATCATAGTGCATATAGATATGTATGAAGCAAGCATGCTCATAAGTAGTGAGCGGTGTTATCACTGAAATGGAGCGAGTTCTTGACTTGTTTGATGTTTATTTGTTGGTGACGGAAGTATTTGACATATGCCCATTTTTACATAGTGAAAAAAGCTAGATATCCACCTGCCTGGTTTATGAAGCCTGGTTTATCAAGCCTGGTTTTGTTAAATAATCTGAAAGATAAAACTGAGAATAAAAACATGGCACTATAGACGAGCAAACATTTTCTATTTCTCTGTCTTGTAACTTTTTAGCTCTTTGTTTTAAGGACTGGCAGAATATAAACACAAATAAGTGAAACCATTTGGGAAGAAAACCCCTAAGGAACGAAATTACAAAGCAAACCAAAAATCTGGGTGTTTCCCGCATGACAAGTGAGTTGTCAACAGGTCACAATGTGCGTAATGGATGAGTCATTTAAGAACAGAAAGTGAAATAAACTTGTCCTTTTAGGTCTCTGAGAACACCTATGGGCATAGCAGGTTGTGAAAGTTTATACGTTTAGCTAAAGAATAGTCTGTTTAGGTTGCATGTGTGTGAGCATTAACCATGTATTTGAGAGTGTACATGACCAATTCTCTTACTGCTATTAGACATGGGAACATCAGAGTTTAGGCCATTTCCACCTTGAAATACTTTTCAGTGTCTCCCAGAGCATTTTGTATAGCTAGATCTATATGGAAAGTTTAGTTCTGTTACCAACTCCAACATGTGCATCAAAAATGATTTTATTTACTCATGATGACATATTGGTTGCTTGCCTAAACCTCTGGTCATTCTAGAGCCTGCAGTTGAGACCAGATCACTGGCACTTCACCTGCTAAGTAAGCAGCCAGAACTCAAAAGCTCGTGCATCTCCTTACATGACTAATTCCTGTTAAAATCAGACAAATAGTATCTGTTTTTACATTCTTTAAATTTTAATAATTTTATGCAACACTTGAATTGTAAGTATTTAGAGTCCAGGTTGCCACCTATGAGGCCTGAATTTTATTTGATTTGGATTGTACTAGTGCTACAGAACTTGAAAGAGAAGGAGATGTGTAACAACAATAATATATTTTCTCATTCTGCATTCATTTAAATCCTCTGCAAATTGTATTAGTGATGAATATCCATGCAAGAGGAAGATTCAAATGCATGTGTCTCAACTCAGGTTAATACTCTAGGGACATTTAGGAAGATACATGCTGGTAAAGTGTGTTTGAAATACAGTTATTGTGACACATAGTATCTCAACCATAATAGCAATCTCAAAGGAGTACTATTTATTATTTGCAAATAAAAAGAAAAATAAAAAAAGCACCAAATACTGAAGAGTTTTGTGGAGTTTCTGTTCCCTGGAAAGTGAGTACAAATGTGATTCTCTGGATTTCTGTAGAATACTATTTCCATGGATGTCCTTAATCAACCGTCAGCAACATTAAGAAACTTCTGCAGGGAAAATCCTTTGCCAAATTTTATCTAGGAATTGGGTCACGAATCAGAATGTCAAAACACACACATGGAACTGTGGAAGATAATGCTGAATGAAGTGCTAACAGAAATTATTGTTTTTCTTTTGCTGCCAAAATAATCAAGAGTATTTAAGAGCATATATGTATAGAAACTCTATGCGGTTATAATAATGTCGTTTTTATAAAGGTGCCCAATTCTTCAGGAAGAATCCAGCTCAAAGTAGGCAAACAGTAACTAACTTGTGTGTCTATGTGTTCTTGTGAACTATATTGTCATAAACTTAATAAGAGGGAGTTAGTCAAAGCAAGATATTTTTTGAGCTTCTTATACACACAGAGGAACATAATGCTGTGTTAGTCATAATTACATGTCTTCTGAGTATCCCACAATTAAATTTGGTTTTGGAAGTGAAGAAAGTGTCTTTCAAACAAAGGATATGAAAACTAATCTTGGCAACAGCAAAGTAACAGGAATAAATAGACATATTCTTTGTGTTGAGTCACTGGTGAGTACATCCCACAAATGAGCTCTTCCTGTAAGTCAGCTGGGTATTAAGCACTACTGTTAATCTACATGCAAGTCCCCCAGTCTGATTTAATGATTTATTTCTGTCGACAAATTTCAAATAGCTTTCACTCAAAAGCAGGTTACCCACAACTACACAATATCATATGTGTCAACATATTTCCAATATATCTTCTCTGCATGCCACCTAACCTATTAATATTATCAGAGCTGTGACATTTCTGTTTATTTCTACATTATCATATGAACTGTATCCCCTTAAATGTCAGTATAAAAATATATTGGAGATCACTAATATTTATGGTGTTAAGTATTCCAGGTGCTTTTTTCATGATGGTATGTGTATGAATACTATTAAAAGGATGAGATTTGTGAAGAAAGCTTAATATGTTGTAAGCATAACCCATTAGACTTAAATTAAAAAGTACCGAATGGTTTTATCTACCTGATGATGCCCACAAGTTAATTCCTAAATTATCATCATCTTAGCCAAGTGTATCTTTACCCACAATACTGGAGGTACATTTCAAAATTTGACATAATATCCTTGAGTTTTGATATGGAGGTGATTAGGTTTCACAATTAGGTTTTTGTTATCTCTGAAAAGCAATTTCATATAGTGTTGTTTGATTTTCAGCACGGTTCATTGAATAGCTAAGTGGCAAATATCTATAAGGCAATGAAGGGTTATTATATTGTTAATTACTTATCCTATTTATAGTTGTTAAGGTTTTTAATCTTGAAGTTCTGCTATTCAATGTGCTGCATTTATTCCACTCTTTTGAATCTCAAATATAAAATAAGAGCCTTGGAACAAAATAAAAATCAGGGATTGACAGTGGTAGAGAACTTTATCAACAGCAACAGTCTGATCTTGGCACCATGTACCTGTACAAGCAAATTTGCAAATTTGAGACTCTTCTCTGTCATGATATGTAAGATTTGGGTCAATCTGTATATCCTGAATTCTGTACTGTAATGAGCGATATCTTCTGCTACAATACCTTGTAGTTCTCATGATACAACTCTCTATAATGATAAACATAGTCTCTGCTATAAACTAGTTCTTTTTGCAGGAAAAATTCACTACCAAATTTTGGTTGTATGTAAGGTACAAAATTTGCCTGGTGTCTATGTTGTGTTACACCACAAAATCTTCTGCCACTGATACATTAGCAGTAGAATTCTACACACACAGTGTCAGCTCTAGGAGGAGTTTACCCCAGTGAATAACTATTTACATAAACATGGACTTCAGGAATTCGTACCACTCTTGATTGAAACAGTACTGAGGAATGGAAGCTGCTTGAAATCTCTTGGAAAGTTTGTAATTGCAAAATTACTCTCATCTGTGAGTGAGTTTGAAGAAAAAGTGTTTGGGGCTGCTTGGGTTTGAGTTCAAAGAATAACTGTGGTTTGCCAGGGCAAGAAGTGGGTAATTAAAGCAATATTTAGAGACACACTGAGAGCTTCAAAATTGGACAGTTTTAAGGCTAACATTTACTAGACTGGAGTGGAAAGAAAGTGAAAATAACCCAAAAATGTATTAATGCATGTCTCATTGAATCCCCTAAGAGTTTCTGAGAGTTGTATAGTAACTGCAGTTATTATCAGAGAACTGACTGCAGGAGTTGTTTTCTGACATTTTCAGGGTATTATGGGCCTGTGAGTTGCCACACCAAACTTGCTCAATTCACAAGTCAAAACAAGACTTTATTATAAGGCTAACAGTGCAACCCCAGTCTATTGTCTGAAAGTTGGCCACTGCTATTGCTTCATACACCCCTACCAAAAGGGTGACTTTGAACTCAGGGCTTCTGTTACACTTCTCTTGGTGAACTCTGAAGCCAAACAGAATTTGCATTGTAGTTCTGCAGCATACTGAGTCATTGGTGTTAGTGGTAACGATTGGTTTTTTCTGAGAGTTTGAGAGACATGACTTCAAAGACACATGCTGTAAAAGTAGACACGTAAAGTAAACAGGTGCTATGTCTATAGGATATTTTTCAGTAAATGCGAAGGTTTAGGTAGGAGGCTTATTTTTTACTAGATATTCCATATTGCAGATAGATATTGAGATGTTTTCACATTAGGGCTTAAATATTCCCCAGTGAACTAGGTTTTTGTTATATCTGTGGTCTCCTGAACTACTGCAAAGGGGGCATGCCCATTATCAAAAATTACTTGATTAACCTAGAATATGTGTTAGGAAATACTGTTCCAGTTATTTGAAGATGGGTGCTACTGATGTACTGTACTGATTTTTCTTTCTTTTTTTTCTTTTTTTTCCTTTTTTTCCCCTCCCTTTGGCTTCCAGTACTAAATTATAGAGCAGAATTTCCCATCTTTGAAGTAATTGATACTGCATTATGGTTGATTTGAAAGTCCAAAGACACAAGGAATTATACAGCTAATAGCCCAACAAATCTTCATTTCTTTTGAATTTTTCAGGGCAGAAAAATTTCTGTTTGAAGATTTTTCTTATGTAGTTGACACCGTTTAAAGGTTGAGTAGAAATATTCTCTTCATGTGCACTATTTTCTCAGCTGATGCAGGGGTTTAATTGGAGGTCAGGGCTGAGCCAGCCCAGTGCCTTGCACTGCCACCAGGAGTGGCACCATCCGCCTTGTCCCTCCTTCCCACCTCCCCTTTCCTGTCCCAAGCCACGCTTTAGTCAGGCTGGGACACGCCCTCTCTGCTGGCTCCTGTGCGTATCTGGCTGCACGGGAAACTGGAATGACTGAAATCCCTTTGCCTTTCTGCTGGGTGAGTTCTCTGCGCGGAGCCAGCTCCTGGTGTGCTCAGAGAAGCGCTGAAGCCCAGCAGCAGCAGGGCTCTCACACCTGGGAGGAAGAGGAGGTGAGGAAGAATCAGATCTTCCTATTTTAGCTGCAGCCAACTTGCAACTGATTTAGCTGTGTCACGTCTCTATGTCTTAACAAAATTACCTAGTTAATTTGGGGGTTTTTTGTGATGTAAAACTACATGAACATTTAAAATATAACAGTTAATGCTTGGGTTGATGCAGTGATTGTGCTGCACCAGAGCTGGAGTAATCCCGTTGATTTTAGGATTGATATTCCACATTCTGAGCTGTGAAAATTGGTGATTCCCACCAAACTGATTTATGAAAACTTTACGGTAGACCCCAAATTTTTAGTAAATTTCATTAGTTTAGCTGTAGACTTTGAGTTTTGGTTTTCCTCTGTAATTGATTCAGTCAAGTGATTGTTTATCATTCACTGTCAATGTTAGCATGCCCTTGAAATCAAGGCTTGAAAAGACTTCTAAAAATGTGTTTAGTAGTGTATTGACCTTTATTGTCCTTGAAGAGCATATCTAAATATTTTTCAGGTATTTATACATTTATACCCATGGATCAAGACAGTCTGTAGACTTGTAATACATATTTCTAGGGTCAGTAGTAAAAAGAATATCTATATCCTTTTAGCTACTACTATTTCTGGAGAACAATGGCAGAACTCCAATATAGAAAGGTGACAGTAGTCAAAGACTTTCCTAGGTGAGAAAAGATACTGCCAAGGATCAAGTAGCTTTCATTCAAGGACTGAATTTACCCCTAATATTTTGATGGTTGAAAACCACTGACATGAGACATTGTAAAATGTGTAAACATTCAAATAAAATGACGGCATGGACTTGAGCTACTGCAGCTTTATGTTTTTAGTGTTGAATATTCTTTGCTTTATTTTTCATGTTCTCCAATGATAATAGGTATTTAAAATATATTGCTAAATTTTTGTTTTATTTTTGTGGTCCCAATTGCTTTGAAATAAATACATCAACCTAAAAACGAATTTTAAAATCAAACCTGTAGAAATCACTTGAAACAGACCACCTCTGTATACATAAGTTTTCTGTTTTCATAGCAGCATATTTATAGACAAAGATAGTAATTTTTACATTTATAGCTGATTATTCCGTCAGATCTCCTGGAGGGACTGGGGTAATCAGCTGAGGATGGTGACTTGAGAACCTTTTGGAACACCCCATCTCCCTCATCTGTTAGGAATAGAGACATGAAAGAAGTCTAATTCTGTGATTATTCATTTTAGAGGCAGAAGTTTTATCCTTTTATTGATCTACATTTAGGCTACATTTTTGTACTGAAGCTCTCTGTGGTAATGGTAGATTTCTTCTAAATCACCAAGAGAAGCCAGCACCATGTTCTTTGCTAAGCAAGAGCTCTTATGAGGAACATAAACAATAAATAAATAAAATTTATTTGTTGTAAGATTTGAATAAAAGAAATTAGAGGAACAACCACTAACGAGAGCGATATAATTTTCAGAGAATCCTACATCATCCCAAGCAATTACCTTTGCTTACACCTTTGGAGATTTTTGCTTAAATTGTTAGTAAGCTCAGCTGCTCACATCTCCAGACATATACTCAGTGTCTAATTCTCTATGAGTGCTTTCACTGCTGCTTACAGTAGCAGTAAGAATCTTGTAGCATACAGAATCCAGTTTTATGTTAACTAGGTGGGTTGTGAGTTGCCAGCATGCCATTCTGGATTGGGCATTTGTGAATTGTTTTTAAGCACCAAAGCGGACAATGAAAGCTTTATCTCGATTCCACAATTAGCAGTAATCATTCTTGCTAAACTTTGGTAAAGAGCTGTAGTATGCAATGAATGTAAAGTATTCATTCCTGAGCAGTTTTTTTTTTTTTTTTCCCCCCCTTCTCCCAACATTTCTATGTTTTGTCAAATAGTCTTACCCTGCTTGTTATTTCTATTCATGTTGCAGATTGAGAATGTTGATGTCTGCCTTAGCTTTCTGGCAGCCAGAGGCGTAAATGTCCAAGGTCTTTCTGCAGAAGGTAAGAGAAACAAATCATCAGAACAAATAACAAGATTTTCTTCTGAAAGCTAGATTTCTTAACACAAATCACTTGCACCTAAATACCAAGCTCCAGCTGTCTTGAACAGCATGCAAATATAGATTAGTGATAACAAGTGAGAGAGTTTCCTTTTAATTTTCCCTTGAAAGTGAACCAAGAAATGCAATGTTTATGAAGCTTGAGACAATGTTTTAAAACAATATTTTTTCAATGGTATTAATCTTTTCATGTTACCTCCACAATATTAGATAGGCACAGAACTTCCTGAGCATACTTTTTTTTTTAACTTGTTCATATACTTGATTCAAAACAGCAAACAAGAACATAAGAGTCTTGCTCAGTTAAATAAACCCAGGGAAGACTATTTGTTTCAGCAAATTTATTAGTAGTAGTAATGCTGTCCAGATGAGTCTGAAAATTATAGTATTCCTTTGATGTCTCCTATTAAGTGAAAGAGTGAATGGTTTTGCTACTTCAGTTATTCTGCTGTATTAGTCATCTTAAGTGATTGCCTAACATGGTTGCAACTAAATTAATAAATACAATAAACAAAAAATATTAAAAATACCAGTTGTCTTAATTATTATGTAATATTGCCTTGTTCATGTAAGAGGCAAGTGAATTAATAAAATTCATATGTCTTTGTCCTGTAGCAAATTAAGCAGTTCTGCAAGGTGCTGCACATTTTCAAAATCCCTTTGACCTCTATGGCACCGGAAGGTAACAGGTCCAGAGATGCAACCCTGTATTTTTATTTTGCTTGTAGCAAAACTAAAAGCTGGAAAGAAATTTTTTTTTTTTTTTCCAGAGATGATAATTTCAGTTGAATTCTAGAAGATTCATGGGAAAAAAATTTGGAATGCTAACCACTATTTGATTTTTAAATTAACTCAGAATTACTATCTTTCACCATCTGAACCTATCTAGGATTTTAAACATGCAACACGGACATGATATGTACTATCTATTCACCTTAATTGTCAAATTGTGAAAAGCTCCTTAAGCGATTTAAGAGAACCTTTGTATGTTCTTGTAGATATCTTGTTGCAAGGGAATACTGAACGTTTGCATGCTGTCATTCACCTCAAAGCTATTTAGAACCAGAATTTCTAGAGCAGCCTGTTTTTACTTTCATATAAAGTATGAATTAAATGTGTGAATAGCATGAATTTATTTTATGAGGCTACTCATCATTCTTTAATACCTTGACATGGTACATGACACATTTTCTGTACTTTTTAAAATCAGGATCTGTGAGCATTCTGTAATGCCTTTATTCCTACCTTTGTTTTGCCTTGGAAAATAATTTTAATAGGATATAAGCTTCAATTGTGTAGCTTTAAGTTCATATACTACTAAAAGCGATACTACTACATAGGAGTAAATGCAAGAAATATTATTTAAAATGCTCATTATCCTTCAAAACTGAATTTTAACGTTTAGTGCTGAAGTAAGATTAAAATTAATTTTGCTGTTACACAGTTGGTCATGAATCTGGAGTAAATCCACTACTGTCTTCATAATGATGTTCTTGAAAGTACTGCAGAGGTGTGATTTCCTTAAATATACCATTTTTACTAAGTATAATCCTGAATATTACAATTTTTAGGGGGAAAATAAATTAAGTTTCTTGTAATAAGCTTTGGTAAATGTGTCTTGTTACTACTGGGTCATTTATTAATGACCAGAAAGGTTGTGGGACAATAAACCATAAGCTTAACAAGTTTTGAAGATTTCACAACAGTTTATGACTTCATTTTGACAATTGAGCAAAGGGGTCTAGAAAAAAAAGTAATTTTCAAATCCTGGCAGCCAAATCTCCAACTAAGAGCCCAGTTGATAAATAATTATCTAGTTGCTACAAAGAAAAGCAATCTCCTCATTTTCCAAGTATATGTTTAGTACATATTAGAAGTTTCTGGATTTTTTGCTTGTGAGAAATCTTCTATCTATAGCTCTATTAAAAGTACGAAAAAAGAAGTTACTGATAGCATCCTTCTCCAAAAATAGTACAAAATATATTAACACAAAAAGAGCAAAATTTTAAGATTGGAAAATGTTGATTGGGATTTAACAAAGGATACTTCTTCTGAGCATTAAGTGATACAAAATGATTAGAATAAACAAACTGGTGTCATGTACGACAGTCTTCTCAAATCAGAGCCACTTAAAATGGCTAGTTATGTGGCTTTTTCGGGGTGTTTTTAGGATAATTTTAAATACAAATTTCTGTATTCCTTGAAAATGATCTTCCTTGGAACCAACATGGCTGCAAAAGTCATAGTTGCCTGAAAAGTTTACTTGTTCTGGGAAAGTTCTGCATATCTCTTGTGCATATTAAGTTTACTTGTTCTGGGAAAGTTTACTTGTTCTGGGAAAGTTTACTTGTTCTGGGAAAGTTCTGCATATCTCATTGCTAATTAAAGATCCTGCAGCATCTTCACAGGGAGGATGAATAAGTTTGGCTGCTTAGGACAAATTTACATTTTGAAAAGTATATTCCAGTGTCCAGGATTGGGTTGCTTTTGAAGAACAGGTTGTGAGCATAAAAGCTCACAGTGTTTGCTGGCCTTAGTATGTGTATTAACATTTCACCTAATCCTATTGAAAGAAAATTAATATGGTTTAAGAGACATGAAAATTACAGTAATTTTGTATAAATTCAACTCGAAAATTTTCCTAGGAAAGCTGTGTAGCATACGCAGCTCAGTATTTTGATTTGCAGGGAAGGCAGAAAGACTGTGGCCTTGCATGTCAGCTTGCAAGTCTATAGGTCTAATAAAAACCTTTCACAAGATGGTCAGTGCCAAAGAAAATTAATAATGAGGTTATGAACAGACCTACATGCTGCTGATAATTTCATTAAAGTCTTCTGAGGTTTCTTTTTTGACACTGAGATCCTTTATCAGCAAAGAAAAACAACATTCTTGTAAAATCTTCATCTCAGGCTGGGCAAAAGCTAAAAGAGTAATGGGAGACATAGGGAACCTACCAGGATTCACCAGAATTATATTCAGGTAGCTGTTTAGCCTTGTCAAAGCTGTAGTTTTTGTCTTCATTATCATCAGTAATAGCAGTATAAAATAGAAAGCCATAAAATCATGTCATTTGAAAGTTCAAAGGTGTAATCATGAACATTACAGTCACCTTTTTTAAAGACAACCTTCAATTTATTTTATTCTCTCATGTTTCCTGCACATCTGTATGAATGGATATGTGCTCACTGACAAGGACCATTACCATACAGTCTTTCCAATTTTTTCCAGAACTCAGTGTTCATTAACAATGTGCACAGCATTTGCACCAAAAGCAAAGAGAGTAACTTAAAGTCATGAGGTTTGAAGGGATGCATATTCAAGACCAGAAAGAATTCAGATTTTTCTGAATGAGCTTTTCCTGAATTAGAATATTTGTACTTTGTTGAGACAGGAGTATTCATTTCAGATTATATGTCTTACTTAAGGTTAGAAATAATCGTGTTTATAACCATGCAAATGACTCATCATGAAGGCATTGTAGAGATAGGTGTTTATTGCAACACTGACACATAAAAAAACCCCAAAATTATAATTAAAAAGAACTATCAGTGACATCTAAAATGTCTCTGATATTACAGGTAAATGAAGAGACCTAAGACATAAACATGTATAGCTATAGGTGTGTAAAGACATATTTTAGTATGACTTTTACAAAACTGAAGTCTAAAACCAAAGTGTTTTCACTTCCTTTTCTCTTTCTTTTTTTTAATAGAAATAAGGAATGGAAATTTGAAAGCCATTTTAGGGCTGTTTTTCAGTTTGTCTCGGTACAAACAGCAGCAACATCATCAGCAACAGTACTACCAGTCTTTGGTGGAGCTACAACAGCAAGTCCCATCAACTCCAGCTGAAATCAGCCAGTCCAAAACACACCAAGATATGCAGTCAAGGTAGGTTAAGAAGTTATTTTTCTCAGGTGTAAAAGTTTTTTATTTTTTCTGCTCAAAAAGACAATATTTTGTATAAAAATTAGGCCATTAAATTTTTTTTTTAGCTATTTACACAGTGGTTTCAATGTGTTTTTTGATAATAAGCCTGCATTTCTTGGGAGTAGAGTTAGAGTAAGAGCAGAGAACAATTCCAATTAGATTTAGTTCCAATTTTAATTAAATGTAAGCCTTTATTTTACTTTATTATTGATTTTTCTGCCCATTGCAAAATAAGAGGCTGCTAGCACACCATGTGGTTAGTATACTGGTTATTTTTATGTTTTCTTCACATACCCAGTTCCACATGTAAATGAACAATTTCCAATAATTAACAACAGATGGGAAAAAGCACAATTAATACTTTTATTTGTTATAAACTCTTTTTATCCCCACATATTCTGGATTTTGAGGGCCTAATTCTATTTGAATGTTTTTTAAAAGGGAGAAGAAATAGCCTTAATCTAGTTTTTTCTTTTAAGGGGATAGTTTTTATGTCATTTTAAGAAAGCAAAGCACTCATTAGAATCCAATAATTGCTGAGTTACATTGCTTTCAGACTGCATCTGAAAACATATTTTCAGAAGGTAGTTGCTTAAAGGCCACTATAGAAGAATGAGTTTGAAACACAAATACCTCTTTAAATGGAAAGAGTATTAATAATTTATATTTTACCGGGGAAGTTAAAAAAAAAAAAAAGTCAACTGTAGATCTTCATGAAGATTTTTGTCTATTGCTTTGTTGCGTTTATTACTTGTTCCATTTTTTATATCCTTGTTTAAAACATTTTTGGGGACTTACTGAACAACTGTATATCTAGAATGTGGTAAGTCAATGATCTAGATTGGATTAAAAGTGTCAGACTAATATATTGAGATTCTGGTTCTTAAGTCCATTGATATATAAATGACATTGATATATAATTACATAGAAATTCTATGTCTATAATAACATATTTCTTCTTCAATTGACAAAGCTTTAACACTTCAGCCTGATAGAAATCTGTATCTTGGAACTAGAAATGTTTTAAAAATAGATTTTGGAAGAAAGTGTTGCTAATGGCATTTTAATTACCTCATCTGATGCAAAAATTAAGATACATGTGTTTGGCTGGGGCATTATGAAGTGAAATGCTTTTATTTTCTCTGAAAATTATTGTCTTTGAAGGCTTTCCATGTGAAGTATACAATTATCATATAATCTAGGAAATTATGGTGGGGTCCTAGAAGAGTCTGACCATTTTCAACATTTTCCAAAGCTGAAGTTCTGCTTTATGAAGGCTATTTAATACTGCATGAGAAGCAATAGCATCTTGTTACTCGGGAATTAAGTGTTCACAGCTTTAGTCAGGGGAATTAAGAGCTTAGCCAGCTTCTTGTAAATAAATACTTAAATGCTTTGGTTACTGTTTTTTGTTTTTAATTTAGTGAAAGAACTGAAACACTTCCTGATTTTATAATTTACCCATGGTGAATTTTTAATAACAAAAAAGAAATTACAGTGTTCCTTTGTGCATCATGTCTATTGCAAGAGTTTATCCAAAAAGTCTGGATAAAGCAGGTTTTTTACTATTTGGATGACAGTGATTCGACATGTAGGCAGAGAGGTGATGAATCTTTTATTAAGTTTTCCATTATGATTTCCTGAGATCTCACAATCCTTCTGCACTTTTTTCTTCTCTTCTATTTTGCTATGTTAAAACATTCTTCATTAAGAAGAAAGGCAATTATTCCATGTCCCAGATCCTCCACATTTATGATTTCATAGAGTGACATCTAAGGCTGGTGGAAAAAAAATTTCAACTTCCATCAGTGTGCTTTAGACCTTCCACTTTAATCTAGGAGTTTAAAATAATTTAATTCTTTGATTAAATTTCTGTTCATAGCTAGGTTTCAGATGGAAAATATTTCTATGTAAAAAATGATCAGACCAAGACTGATGCCATCTTTCTTACTTCTTATCTGTAAACTGAAAGCAAGATTTTTTCTGTTTGCTTTCACATACAGGGAAGTTTGATGCTGGTTACTATAAAGTCTGTATTGCCTGAGGGAGTATGGTTTCTTCTATCCATATATGTTTCATTTCAGTCTTTAAGGATAAAGAAAGGTGCCTACTAAAAACTTTCTCCTATATGAAAAGTTTTTATCTTCTACTATAAATATAAATGCATCTAGTATTATGAACTGCTAGCAAAACAAGGAGCCCTGGAACTTAGAAACAAACAGAAATGCCATTTTTTTCAATATTTTTTTTTTAATTGGTCACTGTTTTGAAGTAATATAAAGAAATTAGCATAAAATAATATTTCTCTTCCTAAGAAAAATGACTACATGTGAAAACAAGTTTTCCACAAATAGTTGGGCATATATAAACATACACTGATGTGAATTCTCTATGGTGTACTTACCAATACTTCTTTTCATAGCAGTCATTTAATTAATTTTTTTCTCAATAAAATAAATAATTTGAAAAATAATTTAAAAATATTTACCAAACACCTTTCTAGTTTAAAGGTGCTAATGAGTATAAAAAAAAAGCTTCTTTTTAGAAAGAAGCCAAAATGTGAATTAAAAAGAAAATATGACTTTGGTGAGATTCACCTTGCCTCTTGCCCACTTTTTTGCTCTCTGAAATGTGGACAGGTAGCTTACATGATTCCTCCCACTGATTTCTATGATTGCTTTCATGTCAGGTGTGTCTCAGCAATAATTACAAAAGCAACCAACATAATTGAGCTGGGAGAAGCTCATGATTTAGAAGGTCCTGAGGAACTCACATGACTGTTCTATGGACACTTGAGACCTTTAGATATTTTTGGCAAAAAGTCGTTTCATACAGAAACTGAAACCTACACATTTCACTGTATGGAGAATTTTGGAAAGTCATAAAATCTGAAGTGTATATTAATGTACATTCTTCACACTGTCTGTATGAAATTAACTCAATCAATAATCTAACTGCTATCAATCAAAAATGGTGCCATTTTACTTTTTTTTTAAGTGCTGTTGATTTTAGGCTAGAATATTCTACAACAAAAATTATCAACTTCATTGCTTCCAGCTAACGTGTAATAAACATATTGTGTAATTTCAACTTTATTTCCTAGGAGGTAAAAAGCTGTTGTATTTTCTTTATTAAACAAATATGAGAAGGTGATGGCTTTCACTTTTTCCAAGAGAAATACAGATTATACATAAGAGAGGGGAATACGTCTGAGAAGTCACACTGAAAATGATCAGATTACACAGGTTGTAGCATTCAAGCCCTGCTGAAGACCAAGAAAGTTTTGTCTTTGTATGTGCAGGGCTAGCATCTCTGCTAATTTAAAAGACTGATCCTGCTGGTAATGGTGATGATGATGAGGGTGATGGTACTCCTCCCCATTTCCGGGTTATGATGTCCTCAGTAATGATCAATGTCTGTGTTCATTACAGTCTGAACGCTTCCACGTGCCACTGAAGACAAGCTACTTTATACAGTGTTTGAGCCCTTTGTCAACAAAAACTGAAACAGGCTCCAAATTATGTTAGGTCTGTACAGGTTTCATACACAGGTTGTTTTGCTGAGGTAAACAAACAGAAGCCCCAGGGGAAGGTTATAATCAGAATATCACAAGACTGGATGGATTGGATTTGTGCAGAAATGGGGAATTCAGGAGACTGATTCAGGAGGCTAGTTGTCCTTGTGTGACGAGTAGACAACACAGACCAGGAATGTAATTAAACCAGTTTCTGGAGGAACTTCTCTTTCCTAAGTGCAAAGTTTGCACGGGAGGATGATGTATCTCCTTTCACAGGCTCCTTACGGAGTTTTCCAAAATTGGTCAGTGTGGCAATACTCTAATGTTCCTATTTCCATGTAAGCTGTCTGTGGCCAACGTCAGAATTGTGAAAATTGTGCATACAGAAGGCAAGCAAGATTCTTCTTGTGAAAGGGTATTATTTGCCCATCCAGTCCTACGGCCAACAGCAACATTTCAAATTAAATGTAAAAGGAAGGATTTATGATAATTGAAATTGCCTTGCAAAAAGCATACTTTCTTTATGGAAGATCATAGTTTTGTACCAGTAATTATAAAAACTCTGAAATTATTAGACTACTAGTGAAAAAATCTGCAGTAAATAATAGTAACCAAAGGCAAAGAATAGTTTTAGATGTGATTTCAGTTTCTTTTTACCTTAAAATTTCCTATATTCTTCCATGACTAACTGTGAGAATTGAATATTTCAAAATCTGAAGTTGGCACTTCACTCTTTCCTTATGACTTTATTGCAGCTCTGAGATTTATTTTAAAAAATACAGTGCTGGTGGCCTTATTTATATCTGTCAGTACAGATAGATGACAACAATGGCTACATTATATTTTTATGCTTCGCTTTGGTAGTGGATTCCATTATCAGAGCAATACATCTGTGGTGATGAGCTTTCAACCACCCAGATACTAAGAGAAAACACATGTGGATGAAAGAAGTTCTGTCTCATTTACAGATTAGACAGTAACTGGTTTCAGTAAGCTGTCAGAAAAATTCCCCTAGATGAACAAACTATTTTATCATGTACAGGAATGATGAGCACAGCTTGAGGTCCAGATGGATTTTGTTAAATTTGTTATATTAAAAGTTCACCCTGGTTTTCCTGGGCATATAAACAAAGTTAGGTAGCTGATTTCT
Source organism: Promerops cafer (assembly GCA_013398275.1). Lineage (NCBI taxonomy): Eukaryota > Metazoa > Chordata > Aves > Passeriformes > Nectariniidae > Promerops > Promerops cafer. The sequence goes on along the minus strand of VZSE01002020.1, from coordinate 1,347,080 downwards.
ACAGGCAGTTGCATATATAACTACTGCAAGGAATTGGGTTTCGCGTTGCCTGATGCTCAGAAGTACTAGAGAAGAAATTAAGCATATTGGACGCAGAGCTTGTGCTGTGTGAAATACAGTAATGAAAATGTAGTGGTTATGATTATGAATTGAAATAGATCCATGTCAGAATAGTGGCAATCTGCATAGCAATCTTGATTACATCACTCTGTTTAGAAAAAGGCCTTCATTTAAATATTCTGAAGGTTTAAAAGATGGTTACAGCAGTCTACACCAAGTGCATTACACTGACACAGGCTGGAAAATGGAAGGTTTACATAGTTGTTTGTGTGTGTTTCTTGGTTAATACATAAGAAAGTGATGAAACAAGTCCCTTTGCTGTCCTTAGCTCTTCCCATTGCTAGTCACTTGGTTTAGGTGAAAGAAAAGAGGCACGTAGTTCTTGTTTTTCCCACTGTGGAATCATTATCAAATCACTGATTCTGAAGAGAAGAAAAATCAGGAAAATATTTATTTCTTCTTTCTGCTCTATGTTTGCTAGTAAGTGTCTTAGTGCTATTAATCTAATCTGATGTATTTTTATATAATAAAAATCTGGGAGATAATGCAGATTGAGCTGCTTAAAGTGACTGTTCCAGGATCTGCAGGCAGCTGACCTTCAAATGGCCCTTAATTATTAATTTAATTTTATTTTAACCGTTGATTTTACCCTGCAAATCAGCTGTGGCCCCATTTTGTTCTACGCCCCAAAGATGCAATCATTACAGTCCTCAAAGTTCCAAATCACATAAACTTCAGAAAGGAAGTTCTTTCATTTTATGTGTCCTGAAGTCCAAGTAAAGAAAGTATTTAGTGTGTCTCAGTGGCAAATGACTAACCGGTCTAACAACCTTCACACAGAAAAGATAGAACAAAGCAGTAGTAAGAACATATTTTTCATATACTTCTTCCATGTAACCCATCCTCTCTAAATAACATTTCTTAAGCTTAAAATAATGGGGGAAAGGGTGTTTCAAAGTGACATTCAGGTTCTAAAATAAATGGTCTTTTCTACAGTTACAATACACCACTCTAGCAGACTATAGCATGCCTAGAGAGAAAATAAAAAATGTAAATTAAAAAGAATTTTTAGTCTCTTAATAGCATTTCAGATTTTTTTAAAATGTTCATCCTCTATTTGACCATTTCACCAACAATCCTTCATAAACTGCTTCTATCTTTTACTTTCTTGCGTATTTCTGTGGGCTGGATCCTTCAAACTTGTCCTTTACTGATTGGTATCTCCCCTTGTTTGTTGCACACAGTTTTTCTCCTTGCAAAGTACCTGATGTATGCCTGAACTCTTTCTTTAGGAACCTGTGACATGTAGTTACTCTGGGTTCTTCTGTTTATAAATAACCTCTGCTCAAGAATAGTATTTTTTCCCTGCCTCTTCTGCTGTTTACAGTTCAAAATTCAACTGTCATCTTTTCTCATTATCTGTTCTTGCAGTTTTCAAAATAGTGTTTTAAATCAGTATAGTGGCAATTTTCATTTTGTACATTTCAGATATTCTTACTGTCTTGCCTTACTTTTTATATGTCAGTTTTGATGCACTTTGGCCACAATTTTCAGTGTTGCTAATCCAGATCATGTAGAATTTAATGGGAGGTGTTCCATTCATCCTTGTAGCACTTGAATCCAATCTTTTATATATTTTCTTCTGAAAGAATAGAAGCTTTATAATGAAGTTATTTTCCCTTCAGACATCCTCTGTTGCTTTACCCTCACTCTCTACTGAGATTCATTGGATCTTCTCATTCTCTGAAAATGAAATCTGATGCAAATGTCCCTACATTTATTACTTTCTCAGACCTGCCATCAATTTAATTCAGACATCTTGTGAACATTGGAGATTGCCTATAATTATTTGTATATGGCAAATGAAATTTCAACACATGTAAAATGCAAGGGTAGCCATATTAAATTAGCTCAGTCTGTTTCTTTTTTTCTTTTTTGTCAGATGATTCCTTATTTACCTGTTTTGAAGCAAAATGTTCTTTCTTTGTTCCTATTTATTCCTTAATAAATTCCTTGATACCAATGTGTGCCCCAGTCTTTTCCTTGCATTTTTACATTCATTTAAGTCATAGTTTTATATTTGTACTGTTACTTTTTTTGCTTCTGTCAGTCCTTTTCATCATCTATTATATCTTACTATTTTCACAGACTGTGCAGCAAATTTGATATTCTACGTATTGTGGTTTTGCAGGTGTCAGTTAATGAAATAACATTACAGTTGGAAGCTGCTGTGAAGGAGATGACTTTCTCCCCTCATTTACCAAAACAACTCCAAATAAAAATTCATATAAATTCCAAAGAAGCATAGGCAGTGCTGTTTGGCAATCATTGCCTGTGGAAAATAGATTAAATAGAAGTGGGGAAAAGAAAAAGGGTTTTTTATATTTATAATTCACCAGACTTACAAGAATTTATTTGTGTTTTGAAAATACTTAAGGGAAAATAGCTGAACTGCTGGTAGAATCTTTTGTATTTTCTTTATATTATACACAGTTCTTTACCATTTTAAAGTCAATGTGGAGACCAAACAAAATGCTTACAAATGTATTTTATTACTGTCAGTAGAAACAGTTCACCATGTGATAATTTTTTGACTGATGCAGGTTTATAGCAATCCCAACAATATATTAGGATGTGTTACAAATGTGGACTTTCTGGAAATCTATGCAAACATTCAAGAGATAATTAGAATAGATTTGAAGAAGTAAGAGCATCAGCATTTCCATTCCCTCTAGGAAAGAACTTTATTACAGTTTTATTGTATCAAACTGTGAAGTAGAATGGTGGCATATGATTCTGTGCAGATACTCGGATATAATTTTTAGTATAAGATCATAAATGATATGGAGATAAGGTAATAAAATGATACAGTTGGTCTCTAAGGGCCTAATCCTAGTTCTGGCAGCACACTGTTATCCACTTGTCTGATTTGTTCAGAGAAAAATAGTAAGGTTTAAAAGATGGCATTTTAGGTGTGCTCCAGGTTAGGTTAAGCACAGTAGCAGTGTCCTAAACCACAACACACTGTTACTGCTCGATATCCATTTTGTTTCTTGAATGTTGTGATTCATATACTCCTTCATTAAATTCTACAAAATACCTATACTACAATACTGGGACCAAAGCAGAAAAACTATGGTCACTGTGGCAGACGATTCATTCTTATTAAAAGGCTCTGTATTTTGCTGGAACATAAATACTGATGCAAAACTGAGTTATCTGCATTTTGGTTTATAAGTTGTGAACAATAGGAAAACATTGAAAACGTGATTTTACTTGTACTTTCAAGCATGAATCATTTGGAGACAGACTGCTTGAATAAGATGCTATAGGTTCAAAGAGCGGAAAGGAGAAATGTCCAAATAATTTAGGACAGATGACAGGGTATGAGCTAGAACTGCCTGAGTCATAGACATTTCCTCTTGTGAATGAAAAAAAAACGTGTATTTATGTGTTAAATATATACAGATAATATACTTCTATCTATAAAATACACATTCATAAATAACATTTATATAATGTTAAATTATTATTTATTTGTAAATAAATAAATATGTATAGGTATAGATATATGTAGACGTATAGATACATACATGTAGATATGGCCATATATTAATTCACCAAGGCTAGGCTAAAAAGGGAAAAGAAAAGAAATGTCTGAAAAATATTGTTTGTACAGAAAATCGAGGTTTTTTTGTTTCTTCCTCAGTGTTCCTGGAAAGTACATTTGGGTAATCAGAGATCTTCTACTTGCCCAAACTGATTGGTATGGTGAGGGCTTGGAAACTTTTGTTTCCTGTGGCATCTTTCCAGGCACACTTGGAATTTGGAGTCAGATATACCTTAGAATGTTATCTCTTGGACTTTTCAATCAGTAGGATGATGAGCAGCCAAATAGCTTATTTAAGAAAAAAAAATAAAATAAAAAGAAAAAATGATGCACAGGGCAACTGAGACCTTCTGGGCAAATTTTTACATAGAAAAAACATTCTTTTAAAACCAGTTGTTTTTCAGAGAATTTTTCTAATACAAAAGTCTTGAACAGCTCTGGAGTGCATTCACAGTAGAGACTAAATGCACTTTATAAGATCAACATCATATTAAAATTTAAGAATGCCAGTAAGGAAGAAAGAGTTTGATTATATACTACAAAACCCTTTGCCTTTTTCTAATTTTAACATAGTGCATAGCTGGCATTTTAGAACCACCATGTGATTCTTAACATGATAGGAAAATGACAGCGTGATGTAACATGATCCTATTGATCCTTTGGAAGACTTAATAAGAAGTATATGATATTCAGGGTGTCACTGCATGAGTTACTTTTTGAAGATGGAGGTTAAAATATTTTTAGCTTGATTCATGCTCTCTTCAGGTTTATAGAAGCTTCATCCTTCAGCTTTATGTGTTAACCCACTTTCAAGGACCTGCATCTTTTCTGACATATTGTACAGCAACAAGATCAGAGTTTCTGGTAGTTTAGTCCAGTGTCAAACAATCTGTTGCCTTCCTTCTTCATAGAATCATAGAATGATTTAGGTTGGAAAAGACCTCTAAGTTCGTTAAGTTCAACTGCTAACCCAGCACTGTCAAGTCCACCACTAAAACCTGTCCCTAAGTGCCACATAAGGTCATTTAATATTGTAGGCTATATTGATTTCCTAGTCTCCTCTACACCTTTTTAGGACCATTTTGTGACCGTGTCATGCCTGCAAATGAATGGCCTCCATCAGTTCCCCATCCTGATGGAACGTGGTGCGTAGGTGCCCAGTGCAGCTGCCTGTGCTGCACAGCCATGTGGCGCTGGGCAGAGCCCCGGTTCCTGCAAGCAGTCAGCACAGTGCAGACGGGGTGTTCTCCATCAGCACCTCGGGGTCAGCAACATCACTGTCCTTTCTTCAGCCACCTCTGTGCTCAGCTGCCTTTCTGGGCAGTCTCAGGATGTTGATTCCATTATCTCACAGCAAAAGAAATTTCCCAATTGTCACAATTTCATATCTGCTGTGTTGACTAGTATTTCCTTGGTTTGTAAGATAAAATATTGATGACTTCCATGTGGAAGACAGGGTCTGTATTGTTTTTGCAGAGTCCAGATTATTTCTAAGGATTTGGTTTTGGATGCCTATATGCCATTTTATCTGTTTCAGACAGTATTTACTTCACTTCCCCTATGTTATTTGGAAGAGAAGAGCTAAGCAGGATGTCTGGTCCTGTGTACATGGTGTAGATGATTGCTGATATGAGTATTACAACAGTGGAAAGGGTCTTGGTAGTAGACAGCTGAGAACCAGAGGCTTCCAAAATCCTCCTTTCCAGCCCTCTGGCAAGTAAATCCTTCCTTGTCCTGAATGCTATAGCATTAAACTGGTACTGTCTGATATGTTAAGATCCATTTACTGCTTTATTGCAGACACATACTTACTATATCATAGTGTGGATTTGTAAGTATTAAAAATAGTTGCTTTTAGCAAAATGCTTTTATTTTGCTGACTGACAGATAGTACCCACAGACAATTATCTGGTAGGATAGAGGGCAGTAGGTAAATATTTGTTTTTACATTTAGAAGAGTGGCTAGGCCAAAGTCTAGTTTGAAACAGCATTGCAGTTCACATATGTAAAAGTGAGGCCAGCAACTGGGAAATTCATCCATACAAAGCTTTCATGGGCTCAGCACACCCAGGAAAACCTAAAGTCATCAGGAACTTGATGCACCTGCTTTATGAGTTGTTAAATTCTCTTTTTGCCTTTCTTTTGTCACATTACTTTGGAAAATAAATTTACTCAGTCACAGTGGAAATCACGCTTTACAAATCAAATTTTACAAATCAAGTTTTACTGACACTGACACTTCATCAATGCCTGTCAAGCCTGTCTGGAAAGTCCGAAAGTAGTCTATAGGCTGGTGTTTCAGGAATTTGCTAGCAGATGGAGGCCCAAGTAAGAGGCACAGAAGGGAAGCATTCTAGCAAGCACTATCAGATAGTTATTTTATGTATTTATTGCTATTAAAAGTCTGTGGGCTATTTTATCAACACTGAGATTAAGGGGTTTGATCTTTCAATTTACTCTGGAATGTGTTGTTTAAGGTAGCAATGCTATGATACACTAAGGCACTGCAACCTACTCACTCTTTTTTCCCCATCTTACTTTCTGTGTTGATTGTACTGTGTATCATTCCACCTTTACAGCATAAATGCACTAAGGTTTTATTTGACATACAATTTTTCTCACAAATCTCTTCTTTTAGTTAATGCAGATAACCAGCTATTCATTTCTAGATTCCTTCATTTTAAATGTGTCGGGAAGAAAAACATGAGAGAAAGGTGTAATCAAAAGATGGGCTATTATGCCAGGCACAAATGTAGCAAATTCAGTAAAACAACCTATGTCACATTTGCATCATAAGTCAAGACATTACTAAGAAATATAGCTGTAAGTGAAATATAATTCAGTGTGCTAAAAACTAGATAGATAAAAATACATAAAATGTGATTATTATGAAATTATTTTGGTATTGTGATAAGTAATATATTATATATTTTAATTTAAATTTAAATTATATATTATAATATCCATAGAAGCTGTGGTCACATAAAAAAGCAGTTTGTCAGCACTACTCTGAAGATATATGTCAGAGAATTGAATGCTGCTTTTACATATTGAATGATTCCTTTTTGCCCTCTTAATGAAGTACTCTTCTTTCTTTTATATTCATCATGTGCAAATGGACCATTTTCAATTGGCAGGAACAGAGGCAGCTCTGAACCCTTTGTTGGGGTTTAATTTAGTAAAGTAGCAACAATCTCACATCCCATTCCAGTGTCATGTTGTCCCTTGGTTTGTGCCGCCTTCTTGCCCCTTTTCAGCACTGCAGTGCTAAGGAAAGGAAGATCCTTCTTACCTGACAGCTTTTCCCATCTGGTTTACACTCAGGCCTGGCTGCTTCAGTGGACTAGCAGAAATTGCTTAACACTGTTCTGGTAGACTCACCACCACCAGGTGCTTCTTAAAAGTGCTGCCAGTCTATAAACTGGGACGAGAGCAATGTGGTTTCTGCTGCTACTCAGAAGAATTGCTGGAAGATGCAGAAACAAAAGAAATCTTTGACTATCAGAGTTTCTGCTTACTCAGTTGTCTATGACTTCCTTAATAATTCAAGGAATTCGATGTTGTGATTGCACCTGGCTTCAGCACCTGTCTACAGCCTTAGACTGTGTGAATCCCAAAGGATGCACCCATGGAAACTGAAATTACCTAACAGAAAGCTGTACCTTTGCCATATATTTGACATATCCCCTATGCAAATGTCTAAAAGATTAGAGGAAATAATTTGCTGTCTAGTTACGCCAGGTTATTGGGTGTCAAAAGGAACATACAATTTTTAGCCCTATAGCATAGCATGTTTTCTGTTGCAGAAATGCTACTTGGATGCCTTAATAGACAAAGGTGCATTTTCCTATGGAATTTCACAGTGAGTCTCAGCACATGCCAGGGATTTCTTAATGCAGCCTCTGATTCATTGCCTGGGTCATCACATACGTGACCTGTGCTGTAACTAATGAAATTTGTGACAGGGCGCTTCTTCCGTATAGCTCCACTGTCAGGAAGGTCACCTTGCCTTAGCAGGAATTTTTTATGAGTCCACGTTGAATTTGGTATGGCAAATCTGTTCCTAAGAACCCTACTGTGAATCCAGTCAGGTTGCTGGAGAGGCCAGTAGGAGTTTATTTGTGCTTAGTGCTTTTCATGAAAAAAAAAAAAAAAAGCACAATGTTTTAAAGTTCACATTCTGTGTGAATTGAGCTATACTTCAGGAATTCAGTCACTGAGGAAATTTGCTCACTTTTTCTATTCATAAGATAATTTCTAGTAAATGAGACATTTTATAACAATATCCATTATTTCATAACCTGTTCATTGCATCTCATAAAAATCTGCATGTTTACATTGTTTCATATTGTTGCCAGTTAATTTGCATTTTCTATCCATGTTCGATTTGCATTCATTAACTCATCGTTTGCTGGTAAGTGTGTTCTTTCTATACATATTCAAAGAAATTCTTTAATTCAATTTCTCTGTTTCTTCTCATACAGTCTCACAGCCAGATATGCAACTCAGTCTAATCACAGTGGAATTGCAACCAGTCAAAAAAAGGCTTCTAGGTCAGTTAAATATCTCTAATTTATTGCTTGTTAGTGATACTCAAGCAAGTATATACCCATTGATATTTTATCCTTTGGACTTAAGCAGACACTAAACAATGTGTAACTTTTGTTACGTGTGCAAGCTTTGGAATGATGAGCTTTGCCACAGAAAAGCCTTGTATTAATTGGCTTTTGGCCAATTGGCTGATTTGAACTATATATTAGCAGTATTTCTGGTCGTTATGTATCTTGCATCTTTGTATTTTGCATGTAAAATATTGGATGTGAAGGATTAGTTGGTGATTTTAGTGCTCTGTACTTTCTGGCTCAATTCCTGACTTTAGTCATGAGTGAAAAGAAGTTTGGAAGTCCACCCCAGCTCCCACTAGATGTTTTGCATATATAGCAAACCCACCTGAAAGTTTGAGTTCACAGAGTCAAGTTTACACAGAAGCAAAATAGAGCAGAAAAAAAGAATGACTTCCAAGACTTCTGCTCCATCAAGAGTAGCCTGCACACAGTCCCCATGAATGAGAGGCTTTGTTTTGGCAGTGAATTTGACAGAGCTGTGTGTAGGAACTGACTTGTTTCAGCTTTTGTCAGTACTTTCAGTCTGTCATTTCCACGAGCACTAAAATCTACAAGCCAGATTTTAGAAGAAAGAAGCTGAGGTCTAAAGCTTACTCTTTTTTTTTTTTTTTTTTTTTTTTGTGGGGGGTTTTTTTTTGGTTTTTTTTTTNCTTTGGGGGGGGGGATATTTAATGTGTTCATTAATTATACCTTTGCTGTACAGTTCATTGGCGTGACCAATGAACTCTAAATTGCATAATCTACAATAAAGATTGCGTTTTGCAGTATAGAACACTAACACAATGTGCATTGCTGGTGATAGCTTGAAATGAGCTATACCACGGTCCAGTTGCTTTGCACCTGCATTTATAGGTCTTTGTTTTCCTTATTGCTGATGCTCCTGTCTTGTCCACATTCAACATGTCAAAGTTAACAGTCTTATTGTCTAATACTTTAAATCTGTGGCAGTGTTTCCGAAGCCTGTTCAGAGGTATGTGACTTGTCCCTTATTTGTTATACTCTTCTTTGCATTTCCTTAGCTGCTTAACATGATTCTGCAAGAGCAATTTAAAACCTGAATTCAATTAAGAAAGTCAGCAAATGAGGTAAACTGGAAAGTGTGTAGAGAAAATGACCTCATGCATAATGTGCTTATTGTGGCAAGTTCTTGCGTTCTGGCATACAGAATATATGCAGAACTATTTTGTATTTTAACAGAACAGATGAGTTTCTAGTGTTGCACATGCCTTTTCATTGCTTTTGTCATTACCTTTGACAAATGGTCTCAGGGCTCTTACTGCCTGTCAAATTAGGGTAATGAGAAGGAGCAAATGGATTTTTAAGTTTGTTTTAGTGCATTCTTCAGGGAACAGAAGATCACTCGAATTCACGGGTCATGGTAAAGGTTAGCGTGCGTACAGCTGCAGAGCAGAGACAGTCTGCTCTGGGCTCAGCACAGAGACTATCAGGGCAGGCTGGCAGCCAGAAGGAGCCATGAAAATAACCACTGGATTCATTCTCTCAGGTTTAAACTGGTAAAGAAAGAGAATATGGAGTTGTTTACATGTTTGAAAATTAAAATAAAATTATTTGAACATTTCTTTTATGCCAGTATATTAAACAAACAAAAAAAGTTTGGAAAAAATCAAACGTTTTGTACTTCTTTGTAATGCGATTTTTTTTTCCTTCCTTCTAATGCTGCTCTCTCATAATAAAGGGAAACTAACAGAATTTGATAACCCTGGTATAATTTGCACTGCCATTATTAAAATCATTTCAATAAGCAAGAAACAGAAGAGATACGCTTTTCTATGGCAAAAGCCTCTGACTGACTTGAACAATTAATTTTGTCTAAGAAATAACAAAACTGGAAAGGAATGGAGGTGCCCACAAAGGTGCTTCAGAAAGTTTGAAGTAGGCACATATTAAAGAATCTTACAGCACAAAACAAATTTAAAAAGATGCAGGCTTACGCATGCTAGAAACAACAAGAATCTGCATTTTTTTCCTTAGCATAGCCACATAGTAAGGTTCAGATGGTGGCAGCAAATACTAAGAAATGAACTGTATAGTCTTCATTATATACTTCTATCTAAAAGGTATAAATGCATCTGTATCATCTAGATACAATAAGTATTTTCATTATTTTTAATTTAAAATAGTAAGGTGGAAGTATTTTAGCCAATAGCCTTCTGAAAAATAACTGAAGAAGATAACAAAAAAGCCAGCTTTTATGCCAAACACAACTGTGAAAAATTTAATAGAGTAAGAGATACAAAATATTTCTCAACTTTGTATTGCTGTGCTTTCTAATCTATTTCTTTAATATTTCCTCTCCAAAAGTGACATATTAATAAAGTTTGATATTGCACTTTAATATTTGTTAGGGTGAATCTGTTTTAGCAATGTTAATGGCAAATGCAAAGCATCTTCTTACATGTCTTGTGACTCTAGAAAGCATCTTTTTCTCTTTTGTGTGCATAAGGATAAGCTTTAATTTTCATTTGTGGAATCTAACTAATTTGAATCCTCCTGTTTGTTGTTGCTTCCTGAATTCATTGGGTTTAGTTGGTTTAAAATTGTGATCTGGTATTTTCACACTGTCTCCACTATATGTTGTATTATATAAAATCAACAGATTTCTCACTGGTTTCTCACCGATTTTCTCACCATTCCAGGCTTCCAGGACCCTCAAGGGTGCCAGCTGCAGGCAGCAGTACCAAAGTCCAGGGAGCTTCCAATTTAAATCGGAGAAGTCAGAGCTTTAACAGCATTGACAAAAACAAGCCTCCACAATATGCAAACGGAAACGAAAAAGGTAAAGGATTAAAGTTACTAAGTTTACTCTTCATAACACGCAAGAAGGAAAAAAAGGAACCATCCATAAGGGTCAAAGAAGAGAATGTAGTATTTAGACTTGGTAAGGAATACCTATGGAAATTGGGGCCTGAATTAGGACTTGTGTTTCAGTTGGGATTTAAGTTCAGATGTGAAAACTTGCAAGATGTTATAATCATATTTTATTCATCATTGATGAAAATATCACAGGGTGACTTTTACAAAGTAAAAGTTAATCCATATTGGATGCCTATGATTTTATTCCATATAAAATTCTTCTCTTACCCAAAAGAGAACTGCCATCATTTTCAGGGGACTTGGAATCTTAGTCTCTAATGGAGAAGAATTGGAATATTATATTTGCATCAGAATGTTACATGTATCTAATCTTTCAGAACCTGACCTAGGGTGTGTATAATATTGAATAAAGGATTGAAAGTGAAATGAAATTTTGCAGGGATTTGGAGCAGCCATTGCGATAATGAACTGAGTACCCTGGGTCCTTCCATTTTTCCCTCCCTGACTCTGTTTTCCTGGAAAATGTGCCACTTCAGGCTTTATCTCAAAAAGAATAATGCAAAAATGCAGCTTTCTGAGTTGTGTAACTAATCCATCCCCTTCCTCCCCTTCTTTTTCCCTTTGTGTAATGAACAGCATTTTATTCATATCTCTGGGTTAGAACCCAGTTGAAAATGATACAATATACATAGTACCCGTTTGCATCCTTGGGGTCTGTGGGAGGAACAAGTATGCAATGAATGTTCTTCATCCAAGCAACAGGCAGCTATCCAGATTTTTTTTACAAAATTCTGATGAACATGCTTTGCCCCTAGCTGTATCTGAAGATATAAAACCATCCTTTCAATAGTCATTTCTTTATTTTTTACTATCAGGATTGAATGTTTCACATAGTTCTATAGTGGGTTTTATTTTATCAAGGACTTGTTTGTGTCAAGACATCCAAGCTAAAACTAGAGAAAGATCAGAGTGAAAACTGAGCACACACTGTATAGTTCAGAAATACGATAGTGGAGTTATGAAGCAGGAGATGTGGCTACTTGAGTGAAGGTATGTACAGCAGTTTAGGTTTTAGAATTGCTTCATAATGTTGACGTTTGCGACCGAAATATGTGAGAATGAAATGTCTCAAGGTGAGACATGAATGTAGATAATAATATTCTTAGCTCATTACTTTGAAACTGTCTTTTGACTGCTAAGGCTTGCATTGCATTGTACATTTATGTGACTTTTTGCATGATGTATTTCTTTACTTCCCCATTTCTTTACAGCAGAGAATGAGAACCTTGATGAGGTTTTTAATGAAGTCACCACTTGCAAGAGGATAATAGGTGGCTTTTTTTGTAAAGTCAATCAATTCATTTTACAGAAAATAGAAGATGTAATGCTGCATATCCACAGATTACTGTATTTGAGATGTTTCCATGTGTTTTTTTTTTCCTATCAAAACAAAATGGATGAAAAAACATTAATTTTACATGATAATCAAAGATAAATACAAGTTTGTTTTAGGGTATAAAGCAGAAGTTCATTAGAGAAAATAACTGCTATGAATGCAAGGTAAAGTAATATTCTTTCATAGGATCCTGAAAGAACAGAAGAACCTGTATTTGAGTACGCTGTGCTCTACTTTTCCTGAACAGAAAAAACAATCGTACCATGCTATATTTTAAACTTAGTTATTATAGTGACTAATTTTTGAAGATTACAATGAGATTTCCAGGTACTTCTTCGATGTTTTAAAAAGTATATTAGAATGTTCTGTAATCTGAAATTTTTGAATAATTTGTGTAGAAAAAAACTTCAACCTTTACAATAGTAATAATATAAAATAATATAAAAACCATCTTTCTAAAAAATAGTGTCACCATACAGTAACAAACTGATATTTCCCTACAGTGCAGCACAAATATTAGACCTTATATCTTAATTTATGCTTCTGATGCAGATGCTTGGAGCAAGATAACTTTACCAGCTTTTTTTGAATAGATGCACAGTCCATATGCCCTAATTTCTGAAACAGAGATGACTTATGCTAATTAAATAGCTGTTAGATATTGGGACCATCAAACCTCTTCAAGGACAGACCACTGTTGTTCTGTTCTCTGCTGTACACCTTCCTGTATGTGTAATAAGGAGACCTCAGAAAATATTTACAGCATAAGATTTTTTTTTTAATCCAGTTATAGGTAGTACTTGTAGTCCATTCCTGTGTAACATGGTCACTCAGTCATAGTGGGGAATGGATATGTAGTCACAGAGTTAAAAGAGACCTGAATGTGATCCAAAAGAAGATGTGATATCAGCCTCTTATTTAGTATTCCATTATTTAGCCTCTCATTGATATGATCTCCTTTGTACGTTGCTTAGGGAGTAGTTCAACTCAGTAAGAAACCTGGCTCCCCTGAGCACAGGCAGGTTTGCTCTTTACTAAGCAGAGCAGTTTTCACCAACAGACCCAATCCATTGTGTGACACAGGTAACTGCATTGGTCTGGTTATGTCTGAAACACAGAATGCACCAAAACATTAAACAAGCCATTAGCTGAAACTTGTTTGTGGAGCTTTAGTGAGATTCTTTTTTTTTCTTTGCTGGACTTTGCAGCTTACAGATCAATTTCAAAGAACATGTCTGCTTTTCAGACACGTCAGATTTATCTGCCTCTGATTTAATAACATAGAAATAAAATGAGGAGAATTAAACTATTTAAATGAAGTAATTATTCAGGTTGCTAATAAGGTGGAAAACCAGCACATTTTGAGTACAGCAAAGAAATAAGATTCTAATTCATGCCACATTTTTAAAACAAATCTTTACACCTTAGATCTTAGAAACAGTGTATTTGAACACTGATGACGGTCTCTATGTCATGGAAATGTATTTCCAGCTTTTCAGTATAACTTAGTTATATAAGATGGTGTTTCTGTTTTCTCTAAAATCAGTTTTAACAGTAATTGGTTATTTTGCCCAAACAAACTCTGAGAAACTCTGCCCTGGATCTCTATTGTGTGATGATTCTGATGCAAATTGTCCATCTCTGGCCAGTATGTACATCTTTAGCTAGTTTGTGTGTGTTTCTTCTATGCCACTATTTTTCCAGTTGTTCCTGGTGTTCTCCTCTTGGGCTGATAAGGGGTAGTTACTTTCTCATGGACAGCTAGAAAGGGAGAGTTGAACAAGCTGAATTCTTTTAATCTCACTAGATAGACCTCCCATTCCTTCAAACATTCTTATAGCAACCCCTTGCAACTCTTCCATTTTCTACTAACCTTTTTTATTGTGACTGACTAAAAATGGATAATCTGGACACCTGCCTGCTACAGAATATTTAGACTATTGTAAGTAATTTTGATGCAGTGGAGGAGCTGTTGTTAAAAGGTTGTCTTCTCCAGCAGCACACAACACTGTTAAGGTCACAGATGAGAAGACAAAGGAGGCTGTTTATGTACTGGGCCCAAGTTCAGCTCTTCGCATGTCCTTTATTTGTTCAACAGCCTCTGAGAAGTGGATTTGAAAATGTCCATTAAATCATCATGGTCTTGCTGGGTTATGATAGAAATTTCTCTTTTTGCACTGAGCATCTAAGGGTGTTGTTTCTGCTGTGCTTTTACAGCAGAGGTTGAGCTCTGAAGTACTGAGTTCTCGAGCAGAATGCAAAACTGTTTTCACCAGAAGCCGACTATGCATCTCGGGAATAAGGGGTTAAACCTGAAACAGAAGACCGACTTCTTGTAAAATTTAGTTTACAGAAATAAAAAATCCTTTTCATAGGTTGGGTTCACTCTGTCTCAAAATCACCACAAGGTGGGGACAGGTTTCATGTAATGAGCAGCTAAAGCCAAGCCCAATTGAGCACACAGAAAGCAGTTGATTGTGTGCAGCTTCAAGCAATGCATTTGTGCTGGAGGTGGGGGGAGTATATCTTTTAATTCCACATCTTTAAACACACAGACAGGTTGTCAATATTTCTTGAGAGCATGCAGTTCACATTCCTTGCAGAAGTGTTAAGGATGCCCTTTAAATTGAAGATTGATGACAAGCTAAAGTTCTCTGTAATATTTTGTTGCTGTTTATGATTTGTGACATAGGGATAAAAAAAATACCAGTGGGTCCTGTAGTTTTTTGCTATATATGTAGCAGACCAAGCTACTGATGAAACAGTAAATACTCTTCTTTTTAAATTTTTCCCCTCAATGAGTTCAATATTATACAGCTGGAAATATGACAAGGCAAGCATTCTTCTTTTTAATCAGAACACTTTTTTTTTTTTTAGTAGTAAAACTAATAGCCTGAAGCCATAAACATGTAACATAACTAATACAACAGAACATAGTGGCATCCCACTGCTCACAGATTGTAACATGTATTCCACATTAGCTTTGCATATTCTTACGGTGAATTGTTCTTCTGCAAAACTAGTGGTATAGCTTAAGACCCCAATCCTCCTGTGTATTTAGGGCTAGCTTAGTGCAAGGCAAGATGTGTGCAAGTGCACGCCCACTTTTGAGCTATCAGCCCTGTGGCTTATTCCTGGTATAAATTCAGAAAGCCTGAGGGCTGCATTAATTTCCAACATCTGTGGTTGGCTCCAGGCTCTCTTACAGCATCTGAGTCTCACTAGACAAGAACAGGGGCCCAGCCATAATTCCTGCCTTGGTCCCAAGGGACCAGCTATGCAGCTGCTCACCCTAGGTGCTCCATGGTGCAACCTGAAGCCTGGGAAATAGGCTATAGCTTCACCTGTCACAAAAAACACTCTGAAGCAAGCTTTACCAGTAAAGTTTTCTTGCTTAGAACAGGACTTGGCAGAGCTGCTTGAAACCTTTAGCGAAGGTGAAATGATCTCATTTACAGAATGACAGAATGTGTCAGGTGGGAAGAGACCTCAGTAGGTCATTTGGTCCTACTGCTCAAGCAGAGTCATCTCCCAACACAATGAACATGGGTTCATCCAGATGGTTTTTTAGTATCTCCAGGGAGGCAGACTTCATAACCTCTCTGGGCAATCTGTTCCAGTTCTCAGTCACCCACACAGTAAAGGAGTTCTTCCGCATATTTGGGTGGAACTTCATGTGCATCAGGATCTTCCTGTTGTCTCATATCTGATTGCTGGCACCACTGAGAAAAACCTGACTTGACACCCTCCCTCCAGATACTTGTATACATTGATGAGGCCCCCTCTCAGTCATCTCTTCTGGAGGCTGTAAAGGCCCAACTCTCCAGCTATATTCTTGCAGGAGAGACGCTCCAGTCCCTTCATCATCTTTGTCACCCATGTAGTTCTGTGGCATTTGCATACCAGACTGAGGAGCACACAAAAAAATGCTGGGCAGATGGAATTATATGGCATCTATTAAGGTGGAGGTGATTTGCTTAATGGAACTAGTTGCTAATAGAGTTAAGCAAGTAAAAATTTTACATGTTGTCATGTTACTCTTCTTCAGATTTTTTAAAATATTTTTAAACTAGAACTTAGTCCTATTCAGAACAGTAAATTATGCTATATTCGCATTCTCTTTGTTAAAGGAAAAACAGCTTCACTTTCAGTATTCTCAAAATTCTGCATTTCCTGAGTGTATTAGAAGCCTTCAGACTTCCAGATGGGTAGTTGAATCTTTACTTGAGGTTTAGGGCTGATACTGCAAAAATGAAAACAATGCAGAACTTCATACTCTGTGCTGAAGGGACAACTGTCCTCAGCATTCTCATCTACAATATTATTCAGACAGGGGGGCCCCAAAGCATCAAGCACTCTTTTTTTCATTACACAAAATATATTTGCATTGCGTGTTTCATGGGCTCTTTGTAGTACAGAATTCAATATAACATAGACCAGTTTACATCTAGTTCCCTGACAGTCCCAATACTGAATGGCACGGCAGGATCCATCCACTAAAAGAGTATATGTCAGCTGCTGAAATAGCTGTGTACCACATGATTTGATTTCCATTGCCACTTCATTTCTGTGGTGTTTCAGAGTGATGGTGTTTATATACTCAGATATGTCTTAGGAATCTGAACTTCATACAGAAGAGCTTAACCCTTTCATGCATTGGTCTGTTTCAGTTAATAAGGTTACATGATGAAAGTCACAGCTATTAATTGGCATAGTTTGATTATTGCAGAAGGAGCCTTGTTCTCACTCCTTCCAAACATCCACTAAAGTTCCTGGATGATGCAAATGTAGTAAAGGTGTCAGAGCCTTCTGTACCTACCTGAGTTCAGAGCCAAACCAACTATCATTGCTGTACCCATGCAGATGATGTATCACTATAACTTTCAAGTACAGACACTGGTGAAATTGTTGAAAACATTTTTTCCTACCTGTGAAAGTGTACTGGGATAAGTTCCTGAAGTGAGCTGCTAAATATTGTTAACAGTACTTAAAACTAAAAAATGTATTTTCACCAGCCTTTTTTGCTGTTATGACTATTGATTTTATCCATTTAATTTCAGTATTACTGAGTCCTTCTCCTCTTGCTCAAAACCTTGACTTTCTTTTTCTTTCACTAGACATCAAACACCTCTTTGCCCAATTTTGTTTTTCTGTCATAATTGTAGCATTCTTTTTTTTCTTATTCAGTGTTTTGTTATGAACAGGTGATTGGAAAAATTTCTTTCTTGTAGATTAAAAAACAAAATCTTAACTTGGAAGGCTTGATTTGCATAATGAAATTGTAACAAAGGTGTTTCTGAGGCTTTCTTAGACTTGTGGAAGTATCAAACACCATGATAATGGGGGAAAGAAAGGCGTATTCTATTAGCATCCTTCATTTTCCATGCACATATAAATTATGTTTATTTTAGATCACATATAAGTGTGTTTTAAATGCCAGGGGAGTATGGCATCACCCTCAAGCAGGAGATGAGAGAGTAACTATACCACTGTGTTTTTTTTCTGTTTTTTAAGCAGATTCACCAAAAGGCCCTCACCCCTCTGCAGGCATGAATGGAAATGTGCAGCATCCCACCAGCACCGGGCAGCAGCAGGTCTCTGCCATACCCTCTCCAAGTGCCAGCAAGCCATGGCGCAGCAAATCCATGAATGTCAAACACAGCGCGACCTCTACCATGCTGTCTGTGAAGCAGCCCAGCCCCGCAACCTCCCCTACGCCAACTTCAGACAGGCTCAAGCCACCCCCTTCTGAAGGTGTGAAGCCCCCTTCATCTGGACAAAAATCTATGCTGGAAAAATTCAAATTGGTTAATGCTCGGACTGCTCTGAGACCTCCTTTGTCACTGAGCTCAGGACCCAGTGACAGTGGGAGAGAGGATGACAACTTTTCAGAGTGTGGTGAAATGGATGTCTTAAGTGGTGGGGTGAACAGTGGGGGCTCCACAAGTAGCAGTCCCAAAGTATCACCGAAGTTAGCCCCTCCAAAAGCTGGCAGCAAAAATCTCAGCAATAAAAAGTTTTTGCTACAGCCAAAGGACAAAGAGGAGAAGAGCAGGGACAAAAACAAAGTTTGCACTGAGAAAGCAGTCAAGGAAGAGAAGGATCAGGTTATTGAATCATCTACAAAGAAGAGCTCAAAAATTGCAAGCTTAATCCCAAAGGGAAGCAAGACAACAGCAGCCAAGAAAGAAAGTTTAATATCATCTTCTAGTGGGATCCCAAAACCTGGATCAAAGGTGCCAACAGCAAAGCAGAGCACTTCCTCCGCATGCACAGGGACTAAGGAGGTTGAAAAACTGAGGACTACAAAAGGAAACCAGTCCCAGTCAACACCAAAATCTCAGCTAAGTGAGAAGGCTTCTCCTTCCTCTGGTCTTGCTTCTTCTGAAGGGAAAGAACCAAGTGCTGCTCTCACCCCCGGCTCCTCCATCAGTCTGTCAGCCTCCATGGCTGCAGGCAGTGGCCAAGGCACAGGAAATGGTGTAGTCCAGCTTCCTCAGCAACAGCAATACAGCCACCCCAACACTGCCACGGTAGCTCCTTTCATCTATAGGTAAGATCATGGAGAAAAATTGGGGTTTGTGCTACCATTTAGGAAAGAGAGCTAAAATGGATAAAGTAATGGTGGATCACGCTGTTATCCCCCAGTTTCTGTCACAGCATCATGCCAATGTTTTTTTAATAGTATTTTTTTAATTAATGTTACTGTATGAACAATTTCTTTCAAGAACTCTGAGTCTTTACCTTGTACAAAAGCAATCCACTGCAAATATTTGCCATTTAACATTCAGGGTGTTTTGATTAGAAATACAGATCATGTGATACATTCTCTGTGCTGCTTTTGAAAGGTCACGGCTGAGTCAGGTTTCTAGTGTGAATATTCTTGTTTGTATTCTAAGAACCTCAACATTTATTTGCTGATATTTGATAATATTTGCTTAGAATTCACCATTCTTTCAAAAGATCATAAAATAAACTCCTGATGTTTTCGGAATGTGTAACAGTGCTGGTGGATATTTCATGAAAAAACATATACAAACTTCTACAAGTATTCAAAAATATTTCAACAGTTTGTGTAGACAGATTTCTGTAGAAAAATATTGCAACAGTTTGCAGTTCTTTTCCTGTTTAGTTTTCTGCATTAAATGGGTGTAGATTAACTCCCTGCAGGCAGTTAATTTTTACAGGCAATAG
The DNA here is from genome assembly GCA_013398275.1 of Promerops cafer. Lineage (NCBI taxonomy): Eukaryota > Metazoa > Chordata > Aves > Passeriformes > Nectariniidae > Promerops > Promerops cafer. Next base: position 1,327,360 of record VZSE01002020.1, on the reverse strand, counting down.
TAATTCTTCAGAGGGCCAAGGCTCTGGAAAAGAAGAACGAACAGTTAAATGTATCAACTTTTCTCTGAATGTATCTTGCTATATGATAGAGCAGTTGAAGAGAAGCTGGGAGATTCATTGTTGTGCAACTCAGAAGACAGAAAAAGTGTAGAAAGATTGACAGGCTGATTTGAATAATGTTTTCGGATGTCAGCTGTTGGAGGGCTTTAGCTACAGTTGTGGGTAAATTTAACATCTGACCAAATGACAAATATATTATTAAGCAAAATATACTGCCAGTTTTTGTTAGTGACTAGTACTCTGGATAATCTTGGCTAAAGATTAAAGAGGTCATGAAGTAGGCTCTGAGGAAGTGTATATGTCATTACACACAACTAAACATAGCTTCAAAACCAATCTGGATGACTGATAAATTCAGAAAATCATACGGGAGGAAGAAAAGGCTCAGTATGGGTTATATTTATTCTAATATGCAGTGGAGCCTCTTGAGTTTCAATTATATGTATCACTGGATGCACTTAATATGCACGTGGCTATCTGGAATAACCTCAGTGATACAGAGGATTTGTAGTGTGGTACATGGGACAGCCTACATATGTGTTAGGGTGCATATACAAGGAGAGGGAAAAAGGAGCTGTGCTTTGCCTTCAGATGTGTGTGCTGCTCAGTGGCTATTTTAGTACATATTGATGCCATTTGATTGCATGCTGGAGATGTCTTAGTTTTGTTTAAAGCTTCGTCTTGAAGCAGTATGTATTTTGAATATTAAAGGGTGATAGAAGCATGCATCTTCCAGTAATAATTCTTACTAATAATTGCCTCTTTGCTTCAAACAAACAGCAAAGGAGTATTTGAAGTTAAATCTCACATGAAAATAAAATTCTCAGAGCCAGTGTCTGATCTCAAAATGCCATAAACTCAGAGTAAAAGACTGACTTTGATGAGGTTGCTTCAATATGTATCTCTCTAACTGAGTGCAGAATCTGATTTAAAAATACACAGTAACTAAATTTCTTAAAAATCTGGAGGGCTTTGTAATACCACACAATGATTTAATAGAAAAATATAAATATAAACAAGGATAAAAGATCCAAATTTTCAAAGTCAGCATATTTGTTTGTGTGGATATATGGTAAGTGGAAATGAGCAACAGCTGGGGTACTATATTTACATTTTTTGTTCTTCAACATAATTGTTTTCAAAGCATTCACGACCGTTAATACACAGAATTTTCAGGTGTGCTTTTTAACAGCTTTATATAAGTTAGTAAACAATGATTACCATTTAGACTAACAGGATTTTTTTTCCCAGCTACAAGAAATAGCTAGACTCTGTGAGTTTGTACTTCAGTCCTTATAAAAAATGTCAATAAAATTTAGTAAAAATACAATGCTTTTTATCCAGAGTTCTGCAGAATCTTGTAATGTACTTGTGTCATCTATTCAGACTGTTAGCACAAGCATAAGTAAGCTAGTGCTTTCTTGATTTGTTGCTGACACCTGCAGATACCATGTATTTTGAAATATTTTTTTTTTAACCAAGACGATATTACTGTATTTGTGAGGAAAAAAGGTATTCCAGGGAGGTTTTTTGAGACTGCCATGTATTTTCCTTAAGTAATGTAAACCTATAACAGTTATTAATTGTCATGTTTACGAGAAGTCTATATTTTTATTAATGGACAGTAAATAGAAAATAGTTTTACTGGGAGGTTCTCAAGTAGGATATTGCACTATTCAGCTTTGCAGTCTTGGTGCTTTGCCCTATCTGATATCACATAGTATTTTTATTCTTCTTATATGAGATTGTTACTTCTCTTCGAAGGTTAGCAGCAACAGAGTTGCATTTGAGATTATGTAAACAGTTATGATTTAAATTCTTCCATTCTGCCAGAAAGTGATTATTTATTTTCAAATGTGGCTGTAAATATATTATTTACAGTCCCCTATGCGTCCCCTTTGAAGTTGACTGCAGAGTCCAACTGATGTAAGACTGAAGATGTAATTAATTTGCCAGAAAGCTTGATAAGAGAGATACAGTAGGAAGGTATCAGAGACTGTATAATTGTTTGAAGTACACCAGCCACTACTTAAAATCACACATTCTTCTACTCAGACAGACTTGCAGGAGACTGGAAATTGTGCCATTTTCCCGAGTCCCTTAAACTTGTGTGAAATTGGCCTTAGAATTTAGCTGTCTTCCTACTAGTGCTTAAATTTGAAACAGAGAAGAGTAACACGTAGCACTTACTAGGCTACAGTGCAAACTGAAGGAAAAAGGTACATTAATGACAAAAATAAGAAATCCTACTGAATTCAGTAGGAGAACATTGGGTTGTAACTGGATGCATGTACTGTGCTTCAGCTTTATTTTATTAACTCCTCCAGTAAGCACTGTAGGGGCTTAGTAAGTCTCTTTCCCATGGCTGAGATATAGAATCTAAAGCTCTCAAATCCCAGAGCCTCTGTTGCTCAGGAGTTGCTTACTGCCTCCAATGCTGAAAGTATAGAAATTGCTGCAGAGAATTAGCTGACCACTCATCATCCCGAGCTGCACTTCTATGTTGTGCATTGCTTAAATTTCCATTTTTCAGCTCAGTTTTAGTTTGATGATAGCAACATCTGGAAGAAGTTTCAGCAGTGTCTGAATTGCAGTCTTGCAGAGATATTCTTTCAGTGTTAATGTTGGACTACAAATACCAGTTTGGCACTTCCTTTGTCCCTGCAGCGTAACAGACTGGTAACTTCAGCTACCTAATATGTTGGTGTAGAGAAGATGTTGCCAGACTCTTCTCTGAAATGCAGGGTGAAAGGGTAAGAGGTAACAGATGCAAGTTACAGCAGGGGAGGTGCTGACTGAAAGTTTAAAAAATATGGTTTTAGTTTGAGGGCGGTGAAACACTTGGTGCAGGCTGTGGAGTGAAGTTGTGGAATCTCTGTCCTTGGGCATGTCCAGGATCCAACAAAACAGGGCTCTGAGCAACTTAATGTGACCAGACCCTCTTTAAGAAAGTTGTTGGACCAGATGGCATTTAGAACATCTTTCAATTACTTTATGATTCTGTAAGGACTAAAATATTCAATAGATAGGGCAGAAAAAGGACCTATCAGTGTAATAAATAAACATGTAACTGGTTACTAAAACTTTCTTCCCAACTCCTTTACTACATGGTGATTAACACAATTCTTTTACTAGGCCATAGCTTCAGGGGTGAGCAGGAGGTTCAGAGCAGTGACAGATGGGAAGGAAGACATAATCTGGCTGTATCTCTGGAAGTACAGTGAGATTCAATTCCAGATGCCTATTCAGGATGTTTTTCTACAGGCTTAGGGAAAAAAATTTACTACTCTTCAAGGATTCTGCAACCATAATATGTGCAGGATTTCTTGAAGCCATATTAGATGACCAGTTTTAATGATCAGAAGCTACTTCTGTGTCACTGATTGTGGAGTTGAAACTAAGTTTACAGACAAAAATATTCTGTCAGTTAATTTTGTTTGTTAATAATAGATTATGCTGTTAAACATACTTTCTTTGATAAAGTGAGGACTCAAAGTCATACTGCAGTGCTTTATTCATTCCTGTTATTCACATTGCTGCTGTGGAAATAAAGCAACAGTCACTACCAAAGTTTTGCAGTCATAGGTAGTGCTAAAGATTGCCACTCACCAGTTTTACTTGTAACAGATATATGGTCTTCAGACAAATCTGCCAGTTTTTCATGATTGATTTTCAAGTAATTGTACAAGAAAAGTTTCCATTGTAGAGGTGTTAGTTTAAGAGGTAGGAATAAGCATATTAACTGAAGAAATCATTATAAATACATATTTAATTATTTGTCCTTTGACTGAAAAAGGTGTTTTCCTTCTCTTTGATTGCTCTTTTTAAATATGTGAAAGAATAATCCCATTCCCTTCCTTCTCTTTTGTGAGGCTAAACCAAATCAACTCTCTCTTTTTGCGTTTGTTTTTTTTTTTTTTTTTCCCCCCAGAAGGGTTTTTTTCTTCCCCATGAGCATCCTAGTAGCCCTTTCTTGCATCTGTTCCCAATTCAACTCACAATTCTTGAACATGGGTGATCGAACTGCTCATATTGCAGACACAGTCCTGCCAGTCTGTTACACTGACAGTGATACACATTCAAGACAGCTGCATCTCAGAGAGCTGTTGGAAAAATGCCACCATATTCATCTCATATCTTTTGGAATGCCAACTAAAAAGCAAACAAATCTTTGATGTTATCTGTCTTTATCTAAGGTTGGCTATTTCGTTAGAGACAGGAAATGACTGACTGTGCTAGAGACCGCTTATTAGGTAGTGTTTCAAATTCTGTTCTTAATTACCCCATACAGGCTCATTTTAATCAGAATGAATAAGCTTGTGCAGGTCTGACTGAAAGAAGGATTTGTCCCATTAAGTGAGTTTGATACTCTTACAAATAGGTAGCATGTAACTCAGTGGGGTGGGGATAAATATATTCTCTGATTACCATGATTAAAATAGATTGTCCTGTTTTCATGAAGGTTGCTTAAATTAACCTCCACTGTAGATGCACAGCACTAGAAGAAATATCACTGGGCTGGTTTTGACTAAACTGAAATTATTTTCCCTTTTCTTGATATCAAGAGAGGTGCAAGAATTTAATTATTTTTAAGGCAGTGGTCTGTGAATAGGTAGAGGACAGAGGACCATTTATTAAGGCTGGTGTGCAAGGTTAATGAGAAGATCACTTAATTTGCTGTTTACTTACTTCGAGCTTAATCTGTGCTGCAGTCCTTCAGCAATCACTTGAGTGGTTCATAGAATAAGTCCCACAGAAAGACATTAAAGCCAGAAGTATAGAAGACAAACCTCACAATTTCATTTCCCATTTTTTAAAGATTAGAAGAGGCATTTATATTCTTGGTCCAATGTATCACAACCCACAACTGGCCCACAGCAATGCAACTTGAAGTTTTAGGTACCCAGTGTGTACCTGGGCCTCCTTGTTCCCCAAGAACCCCAAAATCCTACATCATTTTACTTGGAAATCTTTCACCCCTAGTCTAGTCTAGTCTTTCACAATTCTCAGTGCATTTGGGCTAAGGTTGACACAAGAGAAAATCAGGGCCTTGGCCATCCTGCATGGAAAGGCAGGACTGGTGTGTAAGTGCTGCAGACCTCGTAGAAAAAGAGAGACCTGTTTGTGAGAGACCTGTTCCCTGTTCCCTCCTTGCAGTATCTCCATCACAGATGCCAAGGGCTAGTGCTTTCTAGTCCCTCTGTACCACAACAAATAACCAGTTGTCTCAAGTAAGCAGAACTTAGGTTGCTGCGAAATCCACAGTCCTCCATGAGATTTCTGTTGTTTCCTCAGACAATTAAAATTTTAATGATTTAAAGCCCTTTGGGAAAGCAAGCAGAACTGTGGAATTTCAGGACTTTTCACTGCAGAGGGATAGAGTGAGCTCTTTTTTTCCTTAAGAGACTCTCCTCTCAAGCGTCAAATGTAAAACTACATTAAAGGTTGGCAGGACATAGTTTACCTTGCAACATGTGCTGAGCTTGTGTTTCCCTTGGTGTGTGACAGACAAGAACCAAAAATAGTTTTTTATAGAGCAGTTGTCTGTTTCCAGCATCTCAAAAGTACAGAAATTAGTAAGAAAACAGTGCATCTGATCAGGCATAATTTACATTTCTATTTCTGAGTTGAATGATTCTAATCAGTGGATTCCAGCATGTCAGTACTTGTGCTGCTCTTTGTGCATGTATCTGTTTCCTCATCTCTTGTATGAATTACTGAACAAATCCATTCAGTAAATTTAAAGAAAACATTAACTGGAAATTTATTTCATAAAATAAGTTGCTATAAAATTATTTTGAGAGACAAGTCACTGTTTTTATGAGTTTTATTTATAAAATACAGATACATCACACAGTTAAATGTTTCTCTTTCAAGTTTAGTTGGTCATTGGAAACACTTTATGGTGAATTTTGAAAATTGAACTATAAATGTCACATTTTAAAATTAGGATATAAATATTTCACTAGTCTTTTAATAAATCAGAAGAGTGACTTCTATTCATGCCAGGAAAGCTGGAAGAACTTAAGCTCTAAGTGAGGATCTTCTAAAATCTTATTTCAAAAAAGTGGCTATTATATCTTTAGATGTGTTCTTTTACTGTATACACATGGTGGTACGTGTTGCTATTTGAAGACATCATAGTTCAGCAGTTCCAGTGTAAACTAGATTCTACAGCTGTTCTTTAAGAAGAGGCAATAAGTGTGTAAGATATTTTTTATTATAATAGGTGTGCTCATCTATTTCTTGCTATTTACCTTCATATTACAGAAAGTAACTGTATTTAACGAGAGGTTCCCATTGTATTTTATCATTGATATTCACAGAAATATACCCTCAAAGAAAATAGGAGCTATTTGTTAGAAGGTTAATGGAAAAACTTGTACTATCCCATTCCCTAGGGTTATATAGGGGGCATTATCAAAAGAAGCTGTACATAGATTTAAATATCTGGGCCAAATTTCCATCCAGCCTTTTTCCCAGATGGCCTTTCTCACTTAATATTTCATCAATTACAAGGTTTTTTTTTTCCTTTTTATATGTGCAGGGATGTGACTTAACCAATGTAAATGGATTCTGACTAGATCTGGTTGACGAATCATGCAAAAAAAAAAAAAAAGAGAGGAAAAAAAATGGCTTCAAATTTCACAGAATTAACTACAAGTTGTTCCTGCAGAGAGAGAGAGAGAGAGAGAGAGAAAGCCTGGTTGCTTGTACATTTGTGTAGCTGGACTTTCAGCTAGCATAATAAGAATGTGACAAAAATTACATTTTCACCCTATAGTGATATGATTCTAGATGGAGCTGCAAGTAGCACTTTTTTCCATGAATACACAAATGATAGATAATAATAATCAATCTTCTTGCTTGATTTCAGAACTCTCTCAGAAAATGACAGTACCTCTTTACCACCTGCTGACTCCTGTACCAGTCCTACTAAAATGGATTTGTCGTTTAGTAAGACTGCCAAACAGTGCCTAGAGGAGATATCTGGTGAGTAACAGTGAGTCAGGAGAAGACTGTGAACTTCTTTATTTACATCTGTTTCTTACAGGGAGATTTTTGATGGGTTGAAATGCTTCTGACCTCTAATCATGAGTTGTATTAAATCCACAGAAAATTTAGGTCATGCATATTAAGTGCTTCAAATCCACTGTTATCTATTTGAGCTGGTTCCTTCTGTTCAAATACACTCTTCCTCATTTTGCAGAAACTGGGATTTCATAATCTAGAGTTTCGTGTAATTGTTATTTCATTTAATCATACTGAATGTTCCAAGAGGAGCAGTGGAAAGTCGACTTCAGAAAGTTTAACACTCTCATTTAATCACATCAATTAAATCATAACATCAGAACTGAGACATAAATTACATAATATAAATTTTATAAATGAATCTGTATTCAGAAAACAAGCAAGTCCTTACTATTGTAGCTGACCTGTAAGCTGCTGCTAGAGCTGAGCTGCTAAATGTGGTGTCACAAGGAATTCCTTGTAAACATGGATTAAAGTCCTTACTAGGTTGCAAAGCTGAAGGGATGGGGCATTTTAGTCATATTGGAATAATTCCTTCAAAGTCAGCAGAACCATGCTGAGTTACATCAGCATTGTATCTGGCCATGACTCTGCCTATGGATGCAAAAAAGCAAAGTTTGCTACAGCTCACTTGCTCATCAGGACTGAATTGCGCTGCAGGGTTGTGTACAAGTTGTTCTAAAGGGACTCTTTGCAAAAGCTTTTACTTGAGGGTTTCAGGGTTTATTTTTGCTGTTGCTTTGTTTTGGTTTTCATTAGTATCCTTACTCTTATGATTTTACAGAAATAAAAGGTGATGTCCTATCTCACTGGTTTTACCTACAGTTTTGCCCTTTTACCACAAAATTTCAACATTTAAATGTATTTGTAATGAGTAAGGTGGTTCTTCTCACACAGGATATAACTCACTTAAAGCACTAATTTGACACATCAGTCTAAAATGATCTCTCACCAGAAGGGAAATCAGATGCCCAAGATTTATGGGGACTGTCTTGACATTTAGCTGACTCATACTGAAAAAGGTTTTGTCCTGGTTTGTCTCAGTCCCTTTGGAAGATTTCTAACATCCTTTATTTGCACAGCCAGCTTCTGTGATAAATATGTTACTCTGAAACATGGTGTAATGTTCTTTGAAGGTGATGCATACCTGCTAAAATATAAAATTATTTTTAATTACTCCAGAAATTGGACTCCTTGGTTCAATATATAGAGAGTTTAAATGAAACACTTACCACAAATCAAGAGACACTTCAAAGAATCATCCAGAGAGAAGCTAGAAAAACCCCAAACAATTCAATGCCTGCTGAAATGATCAAACAGAATATCGTGTCTGATGGCCTTTTACTGTTCTGAACAGAAATGAAACAGCATTAAAAAGAAGAAAATTACAGAAAGAAAACTCGATGCCAGAGATGTTCCTAATCTGATTATTTAAGCTCTGGCATTAGCTGTTGATTGGCATAGCAGGCTGTAAAGCAGAACAACTGGGAATATGTGGTTAGTGATTTGCTGTTGTGCATAGGGAAGCAGAGGTGTGTCACTTGTATTTAACTGTTAGCAGCAAAAGGAATAAATGGCTCAAGTACTATATCTGCTGAATAATTAATTGTCTGCGTGGATGAACTATCACTGAGTCATTGGTGATTCTGTTATTAGATCTGCATAGATAAAAACTCATGTGATAGTTGCTCAGAGGAGTATTCCATGATGGATTAGCTATCAGAAAGGACAGTTAAATTCTTTTACTTAAGAGCATCTTTATTCTGGTGTGATCAAGGAATTACACTAGTAGTAGCTAAGAGATAGGCAAGATTAATTTCCATGGTCTGGTCACTTATTTTCAGGGTATTAAGCTATGAATCCAGTTTCTTTCATTTTGATATTACCCTTTTTCTGAAACTGTAAACTGTTGCTGTGGGTGGTCATCATCTTTACATTATCTTGATCTTCTTTTGAAACTTGGTAACCACCACCCTAGCACAATATGTTTGTATACAGTAAGGATGAGTAAGGATAATGCAAAAGAATGAACATCTGCGGAAATCACTAAACAGCTTAGAGGGTGTGTTCATAAAGTGCTGTCCCACCTGTATTGTGTTTCTGCTTCATTAATCATTATTATTTTTAAAGTGCCAAATATTTAGAGCTAAGGCTGACGTCCTCCGGACTAGAATATTTTAGCCAATAGTGTTGTATAAACTGTTTCTCTACTTTCTCAATATTTACACATTCCTGGGTTTTATTGCTTTTTGGCTGAAGATTACTGCTCCCATAACCAGCCAAGCTGTTCATATCAGAACTCCTAATCCACTTTGGAGCAATAGCAGCCAACTGAACCCAATCTAATGCTTTAAGCAAGCCTGGTTCAAGACTTCTCCATAATAGACAAAAGTTGCATGCAGAAAAAATAATCTTATGTAGGAGTGGTTGGCCAGGCACCATTATCCTGGTGTAATTCAGGAACCAAACCCAAGTTAATTTCTCTGCTGTAGTGGTGAAAAGTCATGGCTCTGCTTTCTGTGTCCAGCAAGGCAGGTCACATCCCTTTGCTACTGCCTAAGCAGTGGTGATGGAAAAGTAGAAAGTAAAGAAAGAATCTGTAGAGAGAGGTTTCAGCTCTCCTCTTCTCTGTCTTACTCCTCCAAGAGCACTGGTTACCTTTATAGCCTCTCCTGTCTTCCAGCTCAGAGCTGGCAAAAGGTAAAGTCAGAGCTCAAGCTGCTTGTTTCATGCCCACTGCTTTGTGGGTGATTACTTGGTTTTACCTGCACAGCCATGAAAAGAGAATGTGTTGGAAGGCAGGGGAGGTGGGGAGGCAGGTGTAGGCATGGACTCAGAAGTGTGGCTTGTGGTTGTCCTGCTAAACTGGACAACTTCTTTATTTTTACCTTGTCACCAATAATCTGCTGCTCTTCCTGAATATATACATGGCTTATGCTTAAAGCCAGTTCTGCATCTTGGTAGAGCCACTGTAAATCTGTTCCTCTATCTCTGGTGGGAATTTGTTCTAGATCTGATCTGAAATGCTTCAGACCTTTTTCCTACATTTTTTTCCCCCTTTGAATATTCCACAGCTCAGCCAGAGCAGCCCCAAGTGTTTCCACAGTGCACATGCAGATCAGCACTAGAGTACATCTGGAACAGTTTTTAGTCTTCCTGCACACCTTGAATCCCCTCTGTGTGCACAGCTCCAGTGATGCATGTACTCCCACTGAATGAGCCCTGTTTGTAGGCATGAGACACCTGAGGAGTAGTTCTGGTGTGTTCTGTGTGTGGTAGACTTCTTGCTCATGTGGCACACAGGTGTGCAGACCTCTGTCCAGGAAATCCCAGTTCTGTCTGAGACACCTAAATAAGGAACAATTCTGCATTCAAGTGTGAACACAATTTCTTGCATGTACTTTATGTACCATTTGCCTCAACAAGACTACTCAGTATCTATCCACTCAGTTTCTACAAAACTGGAATATACCTTTATAAATAGGATTATAAAATGATAATGAAAATAAAGGCTAATAAAGCAATCCAGTCTGGTTGTTGCTATTCATGGTATGACTGGGAACAAGTTGTTCAGACTTCCTTACCAACTATTTCTTCTTAAAGTAGCTGTGACATTTATCTCCTTCTGCAGCAAGTTTATTGGAGAAGGATGTCAGCAAGTTAATTAGTTAATAATCCATTGTGAACTGTACATGTCTGTAAACTACAAAGTATTATATTGTGAAATCAGTGATAACATTTGGCTTTCACAAGTGCTGGCATGTTCTAAGAGCTTAATGCAAAGTGTTTGATTAAGTAATTATTCATGAATTTATAAATATTGACTAATTATTAAAAATCTGAGGGATGAAGCAGAAATGAAACAGTACTTTTAAAAGTTATAGGCCTATCTCACTGGCAAGATTAGCATAGAAACATTCAAATTTTAATATTTTATGTTTATTGTGCTTAATTTTTTGCTCACTGAAAGAAATAATTAATACATTCAGGAATAGTTTACTTTTTTTTCAAGTAAGCTTAGCTGAAGAGATTAATAATCTTATGCATTTCCAAATCTATTACATAATTCATTTGTAGGGTTCTAAACCATCCACTGAGACTTCAAAGAAAGCCTTATCTGACAGCAAAATTTGCCCAAAGATTATTAGTTCTTAAAATAATTTTTATAATTCCTTTTATGAAAGAGACAGTAAAAATAAAGTAGTATGTTACACTGACTGTGTTGGATTGAGGAAGTTCCCTAAGCTTTTCTTGAAGTAAACACATTCCTGCTTGGTGGGTGGAGAACACACTGAATTGCAAGGTAGTTGGGGAATAATTCTATCATGACATTTGCTCTCCTCTAGTCTCCTATACTTTTTTATTAGCTTAGAAAGATGTATTTTTCAGTTGCTATATCTAAACATTTTAAAATGGAGAGCTGAGCTTTAGAAAGTTATTTTTTAACAAATAAACCTGAGAATTTTCCAGATTGCAATTTTATGTTTTGGCAAATGACGCCCTGCAGAGAGATGTGGTGAAGTACAAGGATAACTTCAGTGTTGTTTCTACTGAGCACTTGGTCTAAGATAAATAAGTATCTGCTGTATCTGGGGTTGATCACAATGACCTCTCTACCTAGTGAGGCAATGGGATTAATGGGAGAAAATTCATATAACTTTCTAATTTAGAGATGTAGTAAAATGTTTGTACACGGGAAGGCTGAATGAAGGTTGTGATTAGCCTCAGTACCTCTGTATAAAAGCATTGGGCTCATTGTGTTTTCCGTGTATTTTGAAATGAGGCAGTTGAATGCTGCAGCTGCCAGCTACCCTCACATGGCTCTTACAGAGTCCAGGTGTCGTTCCCTTTTCAGTGTGATAGTCAGTGACCTGCGTGCTGCTGAGGCTGGGCTGCAATGGACAGTTCAGCTGGGAGAAGTAACAGGTCAGCAGAGACACTGAGGCCCACTGGGCTGCCCAGGACGCAGCTGTGCCGCTACCAGAGACCCGTCCAGCCTGCAGTGCAGACTGCTGCATGTCACCATGCAGCCCGGGAGCCCGGATGGAGGCAGAGAGGCTCCACATCTGCCTACAGCTCACCATGGAGACCAGTCACTGCCTGCAGGTGTTGGGGCATGAAAGGGCAAGTGGGGAAGTTACTCGTGGATTTGAAATATCAGGGAGAAATTCAGACTTGCTCTTTATGGTATGATTCCAAGACAATCACCAAGAGAACTTTGGCATCACACAGTGCCAAATCACGGAATCACAGTCTGATTTGGTTTGGAAGGGACCCAGAAGGATCATCAAGTCCAGCCCTTAAGTGAATGGCCCATACAGGGATTGGATCCACGACCTTGGCATTATTAGCACTGTACTCTGACCAACTGAGCTAAAAATCATTATCCTTCCCGTTAATTAAAAACATAGCAATGGAGAATACTGTACCAATTTAAGTGTAAATTTGGGATATAAAACAAATTAATGCAAAAAGTGTGAGATTGCACTTCTTTTTTGAAATTCTCTATTGTCAATACCTCTCTGTGAGGACTTTCTAACAACCACAGTTTAATCAGGCATGTTGGACAGGCTGGGACAGCCACATGGCATAGTCAGTGCACACCAACACCAGAGTGTGCAGGCAGTGCTGGAACTCTGGGACAGCAGCAGCACCACACCAGCTCTGAGACACCGTCGGCGTCCACACCACACCGGGCTCTGCTGCAGGCAGGCACCAGCACGTTCATAAAACCCTTCCAAGCACCCGTATGTCACTGCAGCTGGCAGACCCTGGGAGTAAACACAGCACTCTTGGCTTTTGTTTCCATGCAGAAAAGGTGATAGGTGTTTAATATTTGGGACAGTTTTGTACCCACGCAGGCAGACCATTCCTCTTGTCTCCTCTTTGACTGTGTATTCTAGGTGGGGATGGGAGTGGTACCTCCTCTTGATGTGGAACATGTCTTTCTAGGAATTCATCAGTGCTTTAATATGGAAAAACACCATTACTTTAGACTACTGATTTTTTCTGAGTTATTCTGTGTTTCTGAGAGTTACCTAGGAAGAAATGTACCTTTCCTTTGAAATTTCCAAGAATTTTCCCCTGTGTATCTTCAAAAACTGTAAACTGAACCAGTGAAAGGCAAGAAATATACACAGAGGCTTCTGTTAACATCTGTTTATTCATACAGGAAATCTGTGAACAGCTTGTAATTCTTAGGGTGGCATTTTTAAAGGTTATTTGTCTGTCAAGGTTTCTCAGGTAGAGACTTGAGATGAGCATATTTTCATACTGACACAAGCAGTTTATTTTTATACAGCAATTTTATTATTTGTAGATTTCTAGATAATGTTTTGTGAAAGTAATTTGCCCTAGATAAAAAGTTTGTATCTAAAAAAAATTATAATTAAATTCAGCTATTTCTTTGTTCATCTGTCCATTATTTCTGGTACTAATATCTTTTTCTTTGTGAGAAAAGACATACACTTAAGCATAAGTCCTCTTTCTCTCTGGACAGTGAATTTAAAAATAGCATTCAAAATTGCTGAACTTAGTTCTGACACAATACTGATTTGCTTTATAAAAAATTACTCCTCTAGTGATAGGTTTTCTTCAGAATATTGTGAAACAATGATTTTTAAAGCTTTTTTAATTCTATACTAGCCTCTGAATCTCACAGAGGTGCAAACAAGGTAGTCTTCTAAGGAGAAAGGAATTAAATATTTCCTTTTATGATCCATCTTACCAGACAAACACTGTTGTGTTCCATGTCTTATCTTATAATCTTAAATTATATATTTTTTTTTTTATTTAGAGCAGAAATTGCAAGACCGAAGGTCCTTTAGCAAGTGTGCTTTTAGCTTCCTGCACAGGGAGTAACAGTGATATGGAAGAAATAGTTTTTCATCCTTACCTTTTGGGGAGAAAAATAGGATTTGGCCATGAGCTAGATCTGTTACTGTAGCATCCCATTCAGGTGAAGCTGTGTCTTGAAACCTGTGGCACTGTAAACTGGGCAGAGGCTTCTGTGTCTCCGGTTTAATTCAGCAGGATGTTTGCTGCCATGGCAGCCAGCAGCATTCACTGCAGTAGCAGAGAAGAGTCATATATCTGGGAATGCAGGTTGAATACTAAAATGTAAGGAGGCTTGTGCTTCAGTGGTTAATTTTGGCTCTTTATTGAGCTCTGACGTGGAGGCTGTACTTGCAGTTCTGTGTCAGCCCATCTAAAGTGAAGAGCTGTGCACTAGGATCAGTCATGAGCTGGTGAGAGGGAGGGAAAAGCCCGAGACAGTACTTGTGCCTACTTTGGATTTCAGAAGGCAGCAGCTGTAGAAAGAGATGCAGGCCCACCGCTCCGATGAGACTGGAGATTGGAAGGAGAGGGGAAAACACAGTTGGCTTTTGGGATTACTTCTGTGCTGGAGCAGAGTGTTTGATCAACTCTCTTCTGCTTGAGAGAAATCTAAGTGAAAATGACTGTAAGTACTGCAGATTAATGTGACGGAGGAGAAGTGGCTTGGCAGAGACAGCAGCGTAATTTTAAAGAAGATGACTGTGCCTGTCTAGTCCCTTACAGCAGAGTGCATGTGTGAGCTGTGCCTTGGCTGCCAGTGCAAGTATGCGCTACCTGGGGCGCGCAGCGTGCGGCGATGCAGGGAGCACCGCCCGGACCTTTCAGGGGAATTGAGCTGCTCTCCGTCTCAGAAATCCAAAATCCAACTGAGGTGAAGCCCCAGCTGGAAAGATGCAGCGATCTGCTGAATTGTCTGTGTTTAAAGGCACGGGGGTTAGAAGAGGGTGTGTTCGTCTTCAGAAGCAGAAGTCTCTAACCAATCTCACGCTCATCAGCGAAGGGGAGAAGAGGCGATACTCATACAGGGAGAACTGGTTTGGAAACGCCTCCAAGTCCAGCCAGAGTTACCAACAGCGGGATGCAGAAGCTGGGTGCAGAGGCTCCCTGTCCAAGGCATTCTCGCAGTCAGTGCACTCTCTCTGCCACTCCAGCTTCACCACACCCCAGGCATTTCAGGGGATACCACCTGCTGGAAGCAGGACATCCAGGAGGTCGGGAGACTGGTGTACAGGTGAAGGCTTTCAGACTGACAATGAGGAGAACAAAAAATCTGATGATGAAAATGCATCCTGCACATCCCATTTCCCCAGTAGGACCTGGGCAGAGGAGGAGGAGGAAGGGTGCTTGCGTGAAGGGACTGCACATTTGGATGAAGATGTCATAATAACAATGCTGGGTGACCTAGAACAGGTCCTTTATACTGATATTTTAGGTAAGTTAACTTTGGCTTGACCTCAAGAAGGGCAGGGGGAGACCCAAGTGTTAGCACATATCTGCGCGGAGCAGATTTTTGATCTTGACAGTGATTTCCCAAGACAGAACTGGGTTTATTTGCAGTAGTATGCAAAAATAGGGTCTAGCCATTTCTTCTTTGTCTGCTTACTATGACCCCTTAAGACCGTGTGAAATGAAGACAAATGTCTAAATTGATTTTGATGGGTGCAGTGGCAGCAACAGCCTGTGAATAACTGAACATAGTTTGCTTAGCTTTTTGAAAAATAAGGTGAAATATTTAAGTGTTATTAGTTTATTGTTAAATAAATCTATTTTATTGACATTTTTCCTCATTAATTTGAAATTGATATCTTGAATCCACATTTTAGGTGGGAAAAAACATGTCTCGGCCTTCCTACAAACTGAACCTCCAGTATTTCTTCCCCCTTCTCTAGCCCCCCTGCTGATATCTGTACCCCTACATGTGGAATTGTGAGTGCCAGGGTTTCAGTTTAGCTTAAATAGCCACTTTTGTTGTATCTGTGCATGCCAGTGAGTATTTGAAGTCCACAGCCATAGGTGCTTCAAAGGCTTCTGTGCTACTTTTCATCTCTCAGCCCTTTATAGGAGTGCTCAAAGTGTTCATTTCCAAAGCTTTGTTCTTCAGTCAGGTAAATGGTTGAAGTAGCTGCTTGCTTTTCGAAGGTTATGTGCCATGTGTCTAGCCTGGAGCTTCTTGCTGGTAGATACGTTAGCCCTGATAGTGTTTAAACATTAAGGACAAAATTTTTGCTGTGTATGTAGTGTAAAAAGCTGTTATCTCAAAACAAGAAAGAAGCAAGAATTCTCTTTGTATGCATACCTTTTATTATTAGACTGTACCAGTAGGTTAAAAGGGCTTCTGCTAGAGATCAAAAGCTTGCTAGCACAGGAGACTGAGCTCTGACCTGCCTCTGCTCCTCTTCAGCTGTTTTTCACTGACAAATCCCTGCTCTCTTGTATGCCTCAGTTTCCCTGCTTGCAGAGTAAAACTGGTACTTTCCTTTCTGAATTGAGTTAATGTCTAATAGTGGACAATTCTCTGGGGAAAAGTTTATTATTTGTAAATCCTTTTATGCAAATCAGACAATTGATAGAATTGTTACTCTCCCATTTGCTTTGAGTTGTGATTACATGTGCAGAAGAACAGAAATTATTATGAACAGCATTATTGAATGTGAAATTATGGGGGAGCTTCAGAAATGTGAATGTAAAAGTCTGACCTGGGTATCTAGTGGTTTCTGTAAAACATCTCTTTTGATTTCCTGTGAATGTATCTCACACAGAGGAAGAAATCAATGTATTTTCCAGAAATTTACTGAGGGAATAATGATTCACTGTTTATAGGCAAAAATTTGAGGACAATCTTTTGGAATATTCATGTTTAATATAAATGATGAAGCTATAAATTATTTGAGCAAATGGCCTTTCTTGTAAGAGGAACAGAATTTTGACAGAAAGTTTCAGGCTACCCTAGTTTGAGTCTTATCCCAGTCTCCCCATGTGTGAAACAGTCTCCCCATGTGTTCTTTCTTAGTATACAAACCAGAATCACTTTAGATAACAAGACAGGGAGCTCTTCTGATATGTTAGGTCCTGCAAATACGGCCAGACTCTATGATGTTAGTGTGCCATATTATAAGAAACAAGGTGTCCAGAGGAGTCTGGGATCCCTTTCAACCCAATCCTGATGCAATAAGCACCACAGTGTCTCCACTAGCAGGCATGGTGTAGCTAGTTTTCAAAAAAATAAACATATTCATCATCCCTATGGTCCTTTTTTACAGGAGTCAGTGCTGTCATGAAAACATAGGATCTTGTACTCAGTACAGAAAATTTCTTCACTGTCATTTCAACTATTTATACTTTCTGACTTGATCATCCATGGTGCAGCAGGATTCCAATGATATTTAGAGAATGATGGAACATTCCTTTTAAGAACAATTCCTTTTAAACCACTCTAACAGTTAGTGTGAGAATCTTTTTAAATAATACTATGTAGTATTTTAATATAATAAAACTTCAGTTTTAACTTTTTTTTTAGTTAAAACTGGTGGAAATATTTTGAAATTATCTGCTGTGTCACTGAGAGATCAAAAGAGATTAGATCTCAAGATTTTCACCTCTGCAGGATAGAATACACCAATTTTATGGTATAAATTGTCTGAAAGTGAAGTATTCTTCACTGTGAAAATATATTTTGGCAGCTTGCCATATATGTACCTTTTTATTTAATGTATTGCAATTATACCTTAAGGCTTTGTTCTGCCATTTACTGTGCAATACATATTAAAAAAGACAGTTGCTGTCATTTTTGCTGCAAGAATTTGCAATGTTAACATACAGCAAAGGACAACTGTCAAGGATAAACAAGGAAGGAAAAGGGCAACGTCACTGTAAAATATGAATTGTATTCAGTTCCTCAAATAAATATAAAGGTAAAGTATTGCTTTGCCTTTAATTCTGCCTGCATAGACCCCTGAATTTGTCTTTCTGTGTAAAGATTTTCTTATACCAACTGTTTTACCTCTAGTTCAAGGCAGGGCAGGTAACATTTCCTGGATCTTCCCTATACAGGTATTATGGCAGGAATATAATGTGCTCCTGGAAGTCAATTTGAGTGCATTTGGCAGAGTGGGGAAGGCAAAGGGCAGTGACAGTGAGGAACTGACTGCACTGCAGACAGCTGGCTGGAGGCAGGCAGAGACAGTGTGCCTGGAAATTGCCTGGCCTTTAAAAAGCAGTCTCAGTCTAACAGGATGTAAATGTCTTCAACTTAGCCTGGCCATGAGCCCTTTTGCCTCTCAGGAATCTCCAGGGTGGTACAGAAACTTCTGCAAAGAGTTGGTGGGATCCCTGAGTACATTGATTGCCAGTGCTTTAGCGACCTCATCTAGCTTGAAACACAGGAACAGCTGTAACTTCAGTGACTGAGAACATTTGCCTCCTGCAGGGCACTGCATGTAAAAATGTACTAAGGTAGTTTCTTTTATGAAACTAAGTATTGTGAACAGACATGGCCTTGGGGTGTGGCTGGAGAAGAGATAGTTTGGCAGCAGTGCAGGGCCTGTATCCCCACTTCTTTTTTCCATCCTGCCCAGGTGTTGATCCCACTGTCAGTTCCATGGTGCCAAACCAGATGTTCATGGACATTGGCATCATTAAAGCACTGAAGAATTTTTTCTGAGTGATAAAATAGGCAAGCATAATGAACTGCTGCACCCAAATAACTGTTTGGCTGCAGCAAAGAGGACAGAAGACACAACCAGGGCAGAGTCGATGGGAAAACCTCAAAATGGCATTGCTGTGAAAGCTGGTTTGACACTGAGCCACAACTGCAGGTTATGTTGGCTAGTTCAATGCACCATTTGCTTATTGAGGAAGAATTAAAGTTTATATGGAATATATATGAGATCATTTATTTCCATGTAATGTCAGGAGTTGAGATATTTTCTTAACAGCGTACAGAGTGTTTGGGCAATAGGACCTAACTGCAGAAGGTCTGTGAGGTATGGTGTGAAATTTGTAATTGATGGAGTCAAAAAGCAATTATTTGCACTTCAAGTTCAGCATTTTATATGTAACTCTAATATTGATGCTTCTTGCCAGGCTTCTTACAAGCAACAGGTATAGGATATGATCAGAAGTAGAACACTAGCCTTGAACAAATCAGATTTTTGTCACAGAATTTCTTTTGAAATTCTCTTATTGTTCAAAAGTAGAATGAATTAAACTTCCTTGATCTATGAATTTCCTAGAAAACCTGCATTTTTGTTTCTTTGTGTATGACCACTGGAGGCTTCAAGGTTTATTATGTTTCTCTTTTGTAACATACCATACATAACTTCTCTCGTTTTTTAAATTTATTTTTAATTGTATGAAGTAAACATTGTTCAGGATGTTCCAGGTAAAGTTCTGAAAGCTTCATTATCTGAGATATGAGACTAGCTTTTCACAATGGATCCTGAAGGCTGTTGAAACCTGTAATTGTATAAATGATGCATGTGCTTAGAGTGTTCAGATTTGTATCCCGAGAATCGTATTTTATTTTATCCCATATGAAGAATAATGTCCCTCTTCAGGAAAGCAATACAGTCCAAGAAAGATGCTTTATTAAGTGCCTTACTTAAGAAGTACTTTGAAATAACCTGTGTTAATGTTAAGTGAATGCTGAAGAGTTGTTCTAAGAGTCATCCCAGTTTTTTCCAGACACAGATTTACTGTGGCTTTTTTTCCCTACTGAGTTATGTAAAATGTCAAGGACTAAAAAGGGACTTTATAGTGTATCAGGTGCTCTGGGGCTGCATCATGCCTTGATTACTGAGGATAAAAATCCCAACACTGTAAATCAGTTGCATTAATAGATTTGGGCCTTAACAGGGATACTTTGGTAGATTTTTTTACATACCACATGTTATTTATAAGTGTGTATGTGTTTTATTAATGAAAGGATTAAGTTTTATTTTTTAAAAGATTAAAATATATTTACAATTATATGTGTGCGTTCTCAGCTGTGGATACATGTGTGCACTTTATTCAACCTTAGAAACTCACATGATAAAGTGTATGCTGGTTTTACTGTTTTCTTCCAGGGGAAGACCCTGAAACAAGAAGAATGAGAACTGTCAAGAATATTGCAGACCTGAGACAGAATTTGGAAGAAACCATGTCCAGCCTTAGAGGGACCCAGATAAGCCACAGGTATACTGGTTTTGTGTAGACTACTAAAATTATGGACCACAGGAGAGTAGTACTAGTTACTGAATGAATGAGAGACTTGCAAGGGAAAATTACTTATGACACTAAACTGCCTTAGCAACTTATATGTGACTTTAATATACTGTACTGTCAAAGTGTCTGATACAATCATTCACAAAGACAGTTATTGCTTCATACACATTTACTTAAATGCTGATAAAATTAATTTTAGGTAGTTTTATATGTAGATGTTGGGGATGAGATCAAATGCAAGGAAAAATCTAAGTGTAAAAAATAAATATGTCAGTGGTGGGAAAAAGACACACTGGTGTAGTGTTGTAGTTTTGAGCTCTCCAGGTGTTGTCTTTTTCCTCTCCTTCCCTTTTCTTCCCACATGAGCTCCTTTTTAATTTTGTTACAGATAAACCACCCCCTTCTCATTGGTCCCTGGGGTCTGTGCTAATTTTGTAACACACAAAACATGTCTCAAGCATTCTATGCATGTGATTATTTTCAATCACACTGTCACACACTTGTAGGGTGGATTTTCCACCAAAATAGTTTTCCCACAGCACCTTCATTCACATGCACATCAAGTAGAGGTTATAGAATCATGGAATCATAAAATTGATTAGGTTGGAAAAGACCTATAAGATCACCAAGTCCAACCATTAGCCCAGCACTACCAACTCCACCAATAAACCCTGTCCCGAAGTGCCACATCTACAAGTCTTGTAAATACTTCCAGTAATGGTGACTCCACCTCTTCCCTGGACAGCCTGTTCCAGTGCCTTGCAATCCTATCCATGAAGAAACTTTTCCTCGTCTCTACTGTAAACCTCCCCTGTTACAACTTGAGGCCAATTCCTCTTGTCCTATCACTTGTTATCTAGGGCAAGAGGCCAGTCCCCATCTGACTGCAACCTCCTTTCAGGCAGTAGTAGAGAGTGATAAGGTCTCTCCTGAGCCTCCTTTTGTCCAGGCCACTCCCTCAGCTGCTCCTCATCAGACTTGAGCTCCAGACCCTTCACCAGCTCCATTGCCCTTCTCTGAACACGCTCCAGCACCTCAGTGTCTTTCTTGTACGGAGGAGCCCAGAACTGGACACAGGATTTGAGGTGTGGCCTCACCAGTGCCAAGTAGGGGGGATAACAATTTCCCTGCTCCTGCTGGCCACACTGATTTCTGATTCAGACCAGGATGCCATTGGCCTTCTTGGCCATCTGGGCACATGCTGGCTCATGTTCAGCCACTGTCACCAGCACCCCCAGCTCCTTTTTTCTGGGCTGCTTTCCAGCCACTCTGTCCCCAGACTGTAGCACTGCATGGGGTTGTTGTGACCCAAGTGTAGGACCCAGAACTTGACCTTGTTGAACCTCACACAATTGGCCTCAGCCTATTGATTCAGCGTGTCCAGATCCCTCCTCAGAGCCTTCCTACCCTCAAGCAGATCAACACTCTTGCCCAACGTTCTGTCGTCAGCAAAGTGACTGAGGGAGCATTCAATCCCCTCCTCCAGGTAATTTATAAAGATACTGAACAGGACTGGCCTCAGTACTGAGGGCATATACAAGCACATGTGTGCATATGGTGAAAGCACATACACACAGAATTTTTTAAAACAAATATACTTTCCTCCAGCCTTCACTTTTCTTGATTTCTCAGGAACATAGAAAGCACAGTTCACTGACTTCTCCATTCTGTTTGGCAGCACATTGGAGACAACTTTTGACAGCACTGTGACAACTGAGGTGAATGGGAGAAGCATACCAAGCTTATCCAGCCGATCGACCCCTGTGACTTGGAGGCTGGGGCAGGCCAGTCCTCGGCTGCAGGCGGGAGATGCTCCATCCTTGGGTGCTGGTTATCCTCGCAGCAGTGCAGGTCGCTTCATACACACAGACCCTTCTCGGTTCATGTACACCACCCCGCTTCGCCGAGCAGCTGTTTCTCGCCTTGGGAATATCTCACAGATCGACATGAGTGAGAAGGGAGGTGGCGATTTGGACATATCCTCTGAAGCTGACGTTGGTGGCTACATGAGTGATGGAGACATTCTTGGGAAAAGCCTGAGGACTGATGACATCAACAGTGGGTAAGCAGCACTTTTTCCCCATTTGAACTAATGCACGATTGGTTGGAGTAGAAGGATTTTTCTAAAAAATTTTGACACGCAAGTAGAAGTTGCATTATAGTTGCAATATTTAAATATACATATACATAAAAAAACCAAACCTCTAATCTGCCAGTGATACTCTCAGCTGCCCTCAAATTCTGTTCTTCTCCTTTAACATCAAAATTACTTTGCTGTGAACTTCGAATTCCAATATTACTGGAAATTTTTGGTTGTCCTGTGAACCATCACTTTGCACTTCTTTCCCTGGGATGAATCTTCTTTTGGTATTTTTATGTTATGTTTAAGATGGTAGGTATGGCATTGGATGCAGCCGATGAAAAGCAGTTGTTGACAGCACTGACTTTCTCTTTTTACACTTCAGATATTGTTTAGAATAGTTGTTGTAATGGGCCTTTATTGTACGTTTTCAACTGTGCATATCATTTGAGCAGCAGAAATATCTTTCTGCTGACTAGACCAGTTACTCTCTTAGTATTTCCAGGAGGAAGAATCACAATTTTTATTTTTGTTTGTTCAGTCAATTGGCGTACTGCAATCTGAGGTACTTTGAGTTACTGCATTCCCTGTGTTTCAAATTCAACAATTCTTACATCGATCTAGAAACACAAGTCACTTCAGTCCTGTGTATGTGAGAACTCCTAGACCATCATTCAATAAAGAACAGCCATGTTACAGTTTTACTCATACTTAAATTACTATTCAGTGCTGCTGTTGGTATCTCGAGGCTGCTTGCTGACTGGTGTAATGCTATGTTGAATAGAAGTTCCATAGAGTACCTGGTCATGTTACACCACACTGCTTCACTCTATAATTCCAGAATCCTTGCTGTCAATCTAATCTCTTAGTTTGAAGTATAGCTATGATTAGAGAATAGTGGGTGATGAAATTGAGTATGATACATTCCTAAAGGCAAATCTGAGTCTGTGATCAAAGCTCTCTCTGAGTAGTGTCTCATCTCAAGCACCATCCAAAGATAGATCTCCAGAAAAAGCATCATTTTAAAGAAAGCGTATTCCTGTATCTCCCTGGTCTACTTTTTCAGTGATCTGTGTATGGAGCGCTGCTGACAACATTGTCCACAACACATCATTAATGACTGTCAAGTAGGATTCCATATTTATATGTGCTAGAAAAGAGAAAATATATATGGAAAATATGATACTTTAATATCTGAGGACCTCATCATAAAGGAAATACTAATGCTGCTTTTGATAGATGCATGGTTTTATTCAAAATTAGAAAAAAAAGGGAATCCTGCCTCATGAGTTGTATTAATTAGCTTTTCACGTTAAAGGGTGAATATAGTCATCTTATGTGACTTTTCTTTGCATCTGTAATAAGGATAACTCAATAGATAGTAAGTTGCTCTGTACTTGATTAACATTTTTAGGTGCGGTGAATGTCAAAAACAAGTTGATAAGCTCTGAAATTTTGGGATTCACTGAGGCATGTAAAGTCTTATCTCCTCTATGCCTCTTCCATTATCAGTTCAATTACTTTAAACACTTGGGGAAAAGAATGCAGCAGTAATTAGAAATTAGTGCGAGGAAGGCCTGTTTCACTTGTTAAGTCTCTCCTTACTTATACAGGAAGAAAATGCATATAGTCTGGACTGCATTCAAGCCACAGCTAAATTTAATATGCAATTCTAGAGCTGTGGAATCTACTGGATAATTTAAGGCTAGCTAAATAATCTGTCAAAAAAAGTCTGAATTTTGTCTTTAATAAAAAGATGCAGTATATAAATGTGACTGTTAATTTACCTTTGAAAACAAATGTGACGTTACCTTCTCCAAACTCCAGATACTAAGACTTCAGAAATATTTTGCCAAACTGCCGGCCAAATCATACCCATGCATTAAATGCCCTGGAGTTTTGCTGAAAATAATCAAAGGACCCCTTTGTGGTTTTATGCACTCGGGGTTGTCTTCATCCATATTGCCACCAGGACATGATGCCTACTCAAATGGGAACTACCACACAGGGCTCCACTGCTGCAGCTTTGCTCTCAAGGCCTGCACCTGTTTAGCCACCCTGAACCACGTGTATGGAGGCAGAGGCAGGTGCTCCCAAACTGCTGTGTTGGCCCTCAGGTCTCTGTCACAGATGATTTCAATTAAATCTGCTCCCAGAAGGAACCACAGGGAGAGGGCCAGCAGAACAGTTGGAGTAGCAGTGGTGTGTGTGCGCCTTGGTTTGTGTCTGGGATTCTGTGTAATTACTGAAGGTAAATGTTTGTGTGCTTGCTTAGACTGAAAGGTGGGTTTGTGTGGTACCATTTCATGGCTTGAGGACAGCTTGTGTTAAAGATTGAATCATGAGTAAACTCTGGGAGATCATTTTATCCATCAACCTAACACTGGGACTACACCTATTTCAGTAAGTCTGTATTTTATTTTGAGTAGGTTCAGTGAGGTACAGAAGTTTTTTTTCTGAATATGTATGCTTCTGTGTTCAGTGCCATAGTATGTGAGACCATGTGCATGGTCCTTCATGAATAAATTTATGCTAACTTTGTTGGTAAATTAAAGTTATCAAAAAATACACAAGGGAAACAGAAAGAAGAGCCTAAGAGGGAAGACAGTTTAACAAAAGGTCCTTTGGGAACATAATGGAGAGGTCCTGAGAGTAAGACAGGCTTGTGATGCTGCTCCATTATAAGCACCAAGACCTCTCAGAGAAACAACCAAACTGTAGGTAGACATTCCAGAAATTATTGCTGGTACTTTCAATTCATAAACTTGTAATGGTTCTGTAGTGAGTAAACAGCACTATACTCAGTTTCATTCATTAGACATGCATTATAATGTGAAGTAGTGAGAATCAAGTAAAAGGAACACACATAAAAAATATTATTGTAATATCATTGTAAGATCTTCAGTGGATATCTCTTTCGTATCAGAATTGCATTCCAACAGGGACTATGAATTTGGGTTCCTAATCTCTGTTCCCATTTGCATAAATGCTACAATTTTTTTTTTCTTTTTTTTAGCTGGAGTGATGTTTCTTGTACCTGGTGCTATTTTTTGACAAAAACCATAGTATTTAAAATGTGCTTTTGAACATACTTGAGGGCTTCAGTCTAAAAATATTTTAGTAGAAGAGGTTGGCCTGTAAGCCATAACAGAAAAAGGCAAATGATCCCAGAACACAGTCAGATACCAAATCTCCCTGTGCCAGGCACATAAAGTGGGGATATTTAGTATAAGTCTACCATCTAATAAGACAACTTGTACCTTAAACATTTGAATTTCACAGACCATTAACCTTAGAGTGAAATATGTTGCCAGATGGCTGCATTTCCCACTGATTGACCACAAATTTATTTTCAGGTACATGACAGATGGAGGACTCAACCTATATACAAGAAGTCTGAACCGAATACCAGACCTTGCTGCCTCTCGAGACGTCATCCAGAGAGGGGTTCATGATGTGACTGTGGATGCTGACAGGTAACAGTGCTTTGCTAAGTAAAACCTGTCTGGGCTCTATAAATATTTTGCATCCTTCATACTTGCTAAAATATCACATAAGGAATAGGAAGCAAGCTTCTGAGACTGCAAGGTTTCTGAGCACCCAAAATAGGAAATACCACAATGAGTGGGGGAAAAAAGTAAATTTCTCACATGGGAAGGACACTCAGGAAGAACTTTTTGTTGTAGACGTAAGAGAAAATATTAAGAAGCCCAGACCTTATTTGCAGTCTTAAACTTCTGAAATGGGACATGATTTTTACAGGTTGCCAGCCTGGATAAGTTGATAAGCAAAGTGAAAATTCACATGGTCTCTAGGCAGCAGACAGCTTGTGTGTGCCTGGTGACAAGGTTCAAAACATGCATTTGGATTTGGCTGGAACTAGAACTATGGTCTTGTCCACCTGTTTTGCCATTTGCAAATATCAGAAGAAGGCAGTACCAGCAAGCAGTGAGAAGTGGGAATTGGGGTTCTATCTCATTGTTTGTACAGTGTGAAAAATCAAACAACTCCATCGTGCCTTTATATATGGGAGTGAGCATAAAAGCATGCTCCCACTCGTATGTCTGTTTCTTTTCCTTAAGCTTAAAGTAGATTCATATTGGTGGCTTTTATCCACATCTGAGAAATAAAAATTCATAACACAACTCTTGCAGAACTTGGAGCTGTCAGCTCTGAGGTTTTGGTCAGACCGTCATAGAGATAAGGAACAGCTGTGAAATTTGGCAGTCTAAAATGTTATGGGGTCGATTTGAGTGCCCTCATTTTAAAATCAAGTTTCTTCTAGGAATAAAAAAAGTATTGATTCACAAAGGGGGAAAAGGTTCATGGAGTGGTTCTGGTTTTATAAACCTGGCAAATAAGTTGAAGAAGTTCTAGTATATTTACCTAGGTATGATAAAATTTTTACTTTTCACATTTTCTTATGAAAATATGCCTGTGACATAAGCTAGGAATAGTCTGCATTGGTCAAACAGTGCAAGCAATGCATCAGGATAAAGGTCATAATTTTCATCTACAAAACCAGTTACTTAAAAAAGAAGGTTGCTTTAGCTGACATCAGAGCATTTGTTGACCTTGCAGAAAAGCCCTATTTTAGGTAGAAATTCAAATGAACATGGATAGGTTCTTTGGAGTGCAAGCATTGACATGATGCAAGGACCAGAGAAAGTGTACAGTAGGCGTTTAAGAAAATAATTTGGATAGAACTCAGGCAGTAACAGAAGGAGAAAATGAGAAATGAGATGTGGGCAGGAGGGACTTTTGTGGAGCTCTCTATGTGAGAACAGGAACCTTATGCTCAAAGTGAGAGAGAAGGTGGAAAATTTAGAGGCTGGCAGTCACGTAATAAGAGAATGTCACCAGTGCCCACATTTTTGTATGTCTCTCATTTTTCCTTTGGGAGTGAAGTTATTAGAGTTCTTCCCACCATGCAATATTCACACCCAGGTTTCAAACCACGCAGATTTCCCATGGGGAAGAAAAAAATAAAAAGAGGTCCAAAATAAGGGTTTTTTTACTTTTTCTTAGTATTCCTCAAGTTCTAGATGCCACTCAAACACTGGATGCTTATTTGTCTTAATGTAGATATTTGTTTGTTCTGTACAGTGTGTGGGTTCATACATATTTTGTAGACTCTATCATCCACAAATGTGAAGTAGAACTTACTTCAAGTAATGACTGCTTTCCCCTACACAAAGAAAGAAAGCTGGATTCCTGTGTTCTTCTAGACCCTCTAAATGATGTTTCATGAAACATACTATGTTAATATTTTATTAAAAGTTTTTTTGTAATGCACAGGCATAAGGTATTTGAATTATGGCTATTCAGACAATTCTGGCATTCCCTGACCTTTCAATACTTTATTTTACAAACTTAATTATTCTTTGTGGACATAGGGGGGAGGCTTTTTTGCATGTAAGTGTTTGTTATTCCTTGAAAAAGCAAAAGTTGTTTAGAAAGTGTAAAATGGAAATAATTTCATGAGTTCTGATGATAATAAAACACATGCTTACTAAAACTGGTTGCAAAAAACCTATGGCAGGTAGTAGAAAATGGTTTATGATGATCTTCAAGAATGTGTACCACATTTATGATGTGAAATCACAGGAAAAAAAGCAATAGAGATTGCTGAGACTTCAGCAGGGTAAGTTTTGGTCCTTCACAATAGTGTGGATACCTAAGATTTCATCTGATCTCACATGGCCTTTACAACTTTTTGTTGTCTACTCTGAACAAAAAATAATAGGGTTATTGTCACAGCTTCAAGGTATGCCTTGACACTGGGATGATGAACTTCTGTGAAAGAGGATTATTCTCCTCACTGTCATCCCTGTAGGTATGTGAAGGACATATGCATTTTCTCTGTGGTATCATTACTATGAACCTTTTTCATAATTGGCATGATCTGCCCTTGCCTTTCTGTTGTAAAGGACTCTGCTGGCATCTCTTTTTGGGCAGAAAATAAATTATATGCTGCAAATATCTGATTTACATTAGCAAGCGGGAGAGAAGTTTTGGTATTTTGCCCATTACTAGAGGCAGCAACTTTTGCTGACAGCAATCCCATGTTCATGAAAAGTCAACCTGGGTTTTTTCTGACAACTTAAGTTATAGCTTCTGCTTATATTTTAAAACTTTTTCTCTTTGTGAGCTGGCAGTACAATATTCTTTAGAGATGTGGGCTGATATCTCTAAGGATAATGCCGCTTCTGGTAAATTTATACTTTCAGACTGATTCTCATTTCCTGGATCATGTAAAAAGACAAGCAGGTCGTCAGTGTGATGACACTAAATTGGTTAGATACAGATAGCACCTGTATCTCCACATCTTGCCAAAAAGCAAAGGATTGAAGGATCTCCATGCTGGAAACCTAGCCCGAGAGAGCTCATCCCCATAATTACATGGAATT
This sequence comes from Promerops cafer, assembly GCA_013398275.1. Taxonomy (NCBI): domain Eukaryota; kingdom Metazoa; phylum Chordata; class Aves; order Passeriformes; family Nectariniidae; genus Promerops; species Promerops cafer. The sequence continues at coordinate 1,298,737 of VZSE01002020.1, read as the reverse complement.
GCTTTTTGAACAACTTCATAGAAGTTAAATTCACGAAGTCAACATAAGCCAAGGTTTAAGTGTTGCTTGTATGCTGCTCTATAAAGCACATTGGTGAAGAAAGTAATAGAAAGAAAGTAGTACAGCAAACTTGCTTGTTCTGGGGAAGGAATTGTAAAAGCTGAAAGGACACTCGCAGCATCAGATGTCAACAGTTGTTTCACTGAGTAGTGTTGTTGTTGGTTTTTTGTTGTTTGGGGTTTTTTTGTTTGGTTGTATTTGTTTGTTTGTTTGTTTTAATTTGGACACTTGTTTTTTTTTCAAAATAAGTGCCTATTCCTTCCAATTTACCTTCCTTCAGTTACCATAAGGAATTAATTAGAGAAGAAGATGGATTTTCTGCATTGGGTATGACATGGGATATGGCTAAAAGAGTTCTCAGTGGTATTGTATTACATTTCATTTATTGTCCCGTCTACTTCCTCTACGTTCTAGCATTTACCTCCTGGGACTTGTAGAGGGAGTATTTGAGGAATATTCTTGGAGTTCAAAGCCTTTTTCAAAGTAAGATGAGCCAAAAGAGATTAGATATTAAGCACACAAAATGAATTATGTTCTTCGGAAGAATAAGGTTTGTTGCGATGTAAGTTGTAATGTTTCCAAACCGCCCTGTGATGTTCCTGAAAACTGTTAAGGAAGTTTAAAGTAAGCCCTATTAGAAGGGAATATAGCTCTGCTGAGTTCAAACATTGTCCTTCCACTCCCTATACATGCAGAATTTAGTTCAGTGTGTCATAAGCCACAGTTTTCTTCACCTTCATCAGTCAATGTAGATTGTACAACCACTTCCCACTTACATCTCTTGAATGCAGTATTCTTTGTTTTCCATCTTTTCCTTGGATGAAACCCAAAGCTTTAAAGTTTATGTTGCTTAGAGTGCTTCTATCATGACCCACTTCAGCTACTTTGCTGTTGCACTGAATCTGAGCCCCCATAATACAGAGTTCTTATGCATAAGGTGTCTCCCAAATGCTTCCACCATCTGCCACATGTGCAGAAGATTTGGCAGTTATCTCAGACTAGCTCAGGCTGGCCTGTTTGTTCTCAGCCAAACCATAATCACCATAATACATTATTAATTATAATAAAATAATTCCAGATTTTGCCTGTAGTTTATTAGCTAACTTCCTGCATGCATGACTACAAGTCTTCTTCTGGTGTTTGTATGAGCAGATGAGCCTTGAGTTGCAATACTGTACTTTTGAGAAAGGAACTTTTCCAGAACTTATGCCTGTTCTCATACTGTACAGTTCTAGAAGCACACTGAAATTTCTGTTGTCCATTAAAATTTACACCATTGGGATGTTGCTAAATGGAGGGGCATGCATTACATTTTGCCTTTCTATCCAGGTGATTCTGTGTGATGTGTGTTTCATCACTGTACTAATACTGTGTTTTCTGCTATGTGTCTCTGCAGTTTGGTATTGATGTGACCATTTTTGTGCCAGGTTGCAACTATTACCTGTTCAGTTTGCTGCTTCTGGTTGCAGAGCAGGATTTACTGTGGACAAAGGGAATGTATATGCCACGGTATTGAGCTATCCACTGTGTGCACACATTCAGCCCTCTACCCTTTCCTTTGTCTGCCAACATTTCAGGTCTCTCCAACACTGGGTACCTGTGTCTGTGGCAATAAATACAAATATCCGTCCCACAGATGTGAAATAATAAATAATAAAACACAGAAACAGATATACCTTCTTTTTGCTGTCTAAGCTTTCTTGGGCAAAAGTGAGTTTTGCTGTAAAACTTCACTGTGTAGGGAGGCTTCCAAAATCTTTGCATCTGCCTTCACCACTCAGTATGCCTGTGACTGTTACTCTGTTCACAATCTAAAAAAGTCATTGTAGGCCTTAAAGTCAGCATGGTTCATATAGTTGTGTGATCTGGTATCGTTTTCTTGGTTGTGATTTTATAGTAATAATAAGTTCTTGGGATATTAGAAAAATTTTAAATACCTATACCTCACTGCTTTTTCAGTTACTGTTCAAATACCTACAGAAGCCATAACTATAGATTCTAATGTGAAGCAATTTAAATTTTAAAGTATTTTTACTATTATTGTTCTATACTTTTAATCTTCTCTAATTTCTTTTCACAGCTGTTGCTGTTAACATTTCCCACCATTTACTTTTTTATTATTCTCAAATGATCCTGCATTTTCATAGTCTCTGGTGTAAATCTTTCCTCATCTTGGCATCTGCTAGGCTATCAAGAAAGTTACTAGTTAGAAGTATCTATTTTAATGTGTATCTCAGCTTTTATTGTTTCTACAAAGTATGGATGCTAAATTTAAGTACCTAAAGCATAAATATGTGTGTATCCATGCATGAAGGGCAGAATAATTATGTCAAAAGAAGCACTCCTGGTGTTTTGGCTCATTATGTTGTTAAGTATTCAGAATTCTTTGAGGATGAATTCCTTATTTTCAAAAGCATAATGAGAAATAAATTTTTCAGTAATACGATTTAGTACAGCATTATTAATTTAGAAAGAATGTTATTTGAATTAGTATGATTTGTTTCTGGTCATGCTTTCAAAAGTCAAGATTTGGACAACATAAAAATAGGCAAAGCAACTGGACTTTGATCCAGTTTTGTGAAGTTCACCCTTCCTTACTTGCTTTAAACATCTACTGTAATTGCCCATAGAACCACAAACCAAAACATGGAAACATTTACCAGCTGTGTGGTTTTAGGTTCAGACACTATATTAATATCAGTGACATAAACAAACTGCATTGTTAGCATGCTGTCATTAGTATGTTAAAATGTCATGATCCTGCAATATCATGTCTAGAGACACATTTTTTGCACCCAGCTTACATAAGAAAATCACACTCAGAAAAGGCAAATGTGAGTGGCAGATGTTTACCTTAAAATAAGATCAGCCTGTGAAAGACAAATTAAGTTTTCTCTTTTTAAATTTTTTGTTAAGTGGAGGAAAGAGGGACAACTAGTTTCAGTTTAGATTAAAAAGGAATGATTATAAATAAGTATTTAAACTTTTGCAGGAATTCAAGACAAGTACATTCTCATGTGATGCTAAGTGAGCTGAGCATATGGTTTGCTGTAGGTTCATTGAACCAAAGGCTGGCTCTTTACAGATGACACATATAATATTCTTGTAAATGTACTTTTTAAAAGTGGATGGTGTGGAGCTAGGTATTAATGACATGCAGTCTGTTGGCATTTCTGCTTGTTTCAAAATTTGGTTTAATACTTTAAAACTATTTGAAGTGAGGCAGGGCTTTATCTTTTTGTCACAGATTTCTAATACTTCACTTCAGGCAAAATGTAGATGGTTCATCTTGATTGCAATCTACTTCTGAAGAAAGTATCAATGTATTTAATTAAAGCTTTTGAAGACTCAGCTTACAGTTTCAGCAGCAGCAACATTTTGGTCCACCACTGTACTTCATTATTACCAGCAAAGACTACTGTACTATTTGTGTTAGAATAAAGCATGGGTAGTATGATTTAAATCATTAACCAAAACACCCCAGGCTCAAATATAAAATTCAAGAACTTGAATCTCCCCTGCGATACCTACTTGAGTCCTGGAGTCAAGAAACAAATTAATTTCTTTAAAATGTCTTGATTCATTCGATGGCTGGGGGAAACAAATATCGTCATTTTATTCTTCTGCATGGCTATTTTTTAAAAAATCATATTGAAATTTTTAATAAAATTGGTTTACAGTTCTAACATTAACGAGCATGTGGTATTTTAGACAGAAGCCTCATAAAACTGGATGTAAAAATACAGATTTAGGTGATTTGTTCCTGGAGATAAAGCAGCTCAAAATTGCTAAGCTGTCTTTCGGTTTAAGTTGCCTGAGAGATACTTCTTTCTTGGTTAAGTCATTTTTTAAAGAACTGTTTTTATAATAGTTGCATTCCACACTTTGGTATTGCATGCTTGTCAAACTAAACATATGAATTATAAGAACATTCCAATTAACTCTTTCATGGAAAGCAATTAATTTGTAACACTATAAAAATCCTTTGCCTTGGATTTATTAGGTATAAGTTTACTTCAAATAAAATGTGAATTTGGTAACTTCAGCAGACTTTTAGAACAATGAGAAATAGGTAAAAATGGAGAACCCCATCAGGATGGGCTTTTTACACTCATGAGATGTTATGAGAAAGGGGTTAAATGCACTGTTGTGTTGTACACCTGCACTTTCTCCTGTTTCACAGGTGGAAAAAATAGTTAAGTGACAGGAAGAATAAATTTAAGTTAAACTAAACATCTGAAGTGTGAGTGCACTTAGCTGCTCAGGCTGCAGGGCTGCTTACAGTGCACAAGAGGAAAATTGAAAGGTTTTGGCTCTTTCCTTTGCAATGTGCTGCTCTTGGAGCAAAACATTGCTGCGCTCTCCTGTGCCTCCAGGAAAGCAGCAATGTTCAATACATTTTGGAATTGAAATTGCATTTCGAGGTAACCTTGTCATTAGTGGTTAAAGATAGCTGGAATCCAGATGAAAACTGATCGTGGGTTATCTATGATTAAATAAAATTAAAAGAAGGATGTCTCTAAAGCTGTGCAGGTTGAAAAAGATGGGAGCCTTTTATTTTCCTTGACAGAGAAATCGACTTTGAACACTGTAGGCTGGCTAAAGAGTGTGTTCAAAGGGAGAGAGCATGAAGGGAAAGCTGGGAAGAATACCACGTGGCTGACAACCTGCCCGCCAGCACATAGAATACCCTGTGCTGCAGGCTGCCTGCTGCAGAGCACAGCATGTGTTAACCTTCCCTTTTGGAAAAAAAAAACCCCTCCATTTGCATATATCAACATTTTACTTATAAATCTTAACGATGTCACCTCTGAGTCTTCTTTTGATGGAGAGAGAAAAAGACAAGCCTCCCTCATCAATCTGTTCTCCAAGTACTGTTGTGGAGGCTTCCTGCCCCTCCTGAGCCCCTTGTGACAACCTCAGCTCCACACAGGGAAATGTTTGGTGCAGCAATATGCTTGGAGTTTGTTTTCTTTTGATGTTACAGCACTAATCTCATCTGTATCTAATTGTTAAAATATTAAGTCTTCAAAGATTTCCTTTGTAAACAAAAGATTGTCATAACAATTTAAGCAGGATCAGATGTGTAAATTTAGAGTGGAACCCTCAATGAATTCTACAGAAGTTTTTTTTGCAAAAGGATACAATATATTTATAATTCAAAACTGCTTACTGGACTGAATAATCTAAAGTAATCTAAAATACATTACTTGAAGGAGATTTTAAAACCAGATTTACCTAATTAAATTTACCTTAATAAATAAACTTCTAATATCTTACCTATGTGCATTAGCTTTAATCTCTGATGTGCTAAATTTTCCCTTCTATTCCTTTTGAATGCATTACGCTCTAGTATGTTTCATACTGCAGAATAGGATGGAAAATGGCTGCTGACCCTATCAACTGCTGTGAATGTAAATTCATAAAAGCAAAAACTGCTTTCCTGCAGTTTAAATACATGTGTAGTGTTGGAAATAATTGCATTGCCTTGGGAAGTACAGTAACTGTTAAAGCAGGTGTTTGTCATTCCTCAAAGTGTTTTATCTACAAACAAATCTTATTGATATAAGTTAGTGTCTTTCATGTTTAAATACCCAACAGCTTTTGATCAGACACTAGGTATACTGATTTAAAAGTGAAATTAAGGTATTTCAAATGGATAGGATTTCAATCAGTTTCTAGAAAAGAAACTACAGAGTCAGAAAACACTAAGTTATGTATTGCATATCTTCTGAGAGTTTACCAGTGAATGGATTCATACTGATAGCCAGGACATAAAAGCTGAAATTTTTTTGATTCAAACTAGAAATGCACACCAAATTTTAATAGCATTGTGAACTTTAGGAACAAGATATGAAGAATAAAGGTACTTCATTTTTTAAAATAAAGCCTAGATCTTTCTCTGAGATATTTATATACTGATGTAAATACTAAAGTGGACAAAACTTAATAAGTGGTCTGCATCTGGGGTGACTGGAGTACTGTAATGCTTTCTGAGAAGCCAGAGATAAGCAAAGGTGTATAATCTTCATGATTCATGAACCACCATCTGGAAGCCCTTAGCCCTGTCAACTGTACTAGGAACACTGCTAGACATCTAGCTTTTGGGTTATATTAAGATGAAACATAACTGGTCTGAATTTTTTTTTTTTTTTTAAAGTGCAAATATTTTTTCTTTAATTTTAAATAAAATTAATTCTAGTAGAGTATTGCAGTGAAGTGACAGCCTGTCACCCAGGGATAGTTCCGTAGTGGAAGGAGTTATCTTTCAAGGGTTTTTAGAATTATTGTCCTAAAATGGAGTCTTTGTACATCAAAGCTCTTGAAAGAGAAATCAATGTGGTTTTTTAAGGCTGAAGAATTATTCTTTTTCCTCTTTGAGTTAAAATCATTCCCCTTCATGAAAAGAAGTGCCACCTGTGATGCAAAATTTCTGATGCAAAGTAAATAATTGCATTTGCTCTATTTTACGTCTTTTTCCTTGTTCAGTACAGCAAGAAATTTATTATCTCTTTTTTGTACATCTTTCTTTCTAATCATTTAAATTAATGATACCAGCCATACTCTTGAGAAATGGATTATTATCAAGCAGATAAACTCAATGCAAAATCATGTAGGAAAAATAATTTTGTGTATTAAAAATAATAGATGTTGGCAACAATAATTTAGAGCCTTCCATATAAATTTTGAAACTTAATATCCTAACTAGATTTTCAACATCTTTCCCCAAACAGCTTATTTTCAATAAAATTATCCATGTATTTTCTTTTGAAATGCATCTATTGGATTGGAAATGTTGGAAACTTTAAGATGACCAGGCTTGTGTTTATGTGTGTCATTCCAGCAAACCACCAAATTGTTGAGTAGTGATAAGTGAGCCCCAACAACTCTGAATCAATTTCTGCAGCTTTCCAGTGTGGGCAGTAAGGACAGCCTACATCACAGAAAATTCATGATAGATAGTTTATTAATTTTGGATTGCTGGCTTGGTGGTGTTTTGTCAGATTCTTGGAGTTACTGCAGCTGTTTGGTCCAAGTCAGCACAAAGGCAATAAATACTGAAAATAGCTGATCAGCAATGCTACATGTAATTTTGGTCCTCAGTCTGTAGTGGGTTTGACTAATGCTTATTGAGGTAACCATAACTATTTCCTTGACAAGAACTCATTTCCTTTAACTAGCCATGACTCTGCTACAAGGAAGAACTGAATAATGTGGTATTTGCTGTCTTAAAGCTGCAAGGAATTTCTCCTATTTCTGCTACCAGTTTCTGAAAAACCACCTTCTTGTATTTGAGTAGGAGCTTTGTGGGTTTTGTTCCTGGTATTTGCAAGGAGAAGCTGTGATAAAAGCCTGAGACAAATCCTAAAACTAATCCAACTTAAGTATCTCACACCTGGTTTTATAGGATTTTTATTTGAAAACCTGGTCTGTGTTATCAAGAAAAAGGTACTGTCTANCCTCCCTCATCAATCTGTTCTCCAAGTACTGTTGTGGAGGCTTCCTGCCCCTCCTGAGCCCCTTGTGACAACCTCAGCTCCACACAGGGAAATGTTTGGTGCAGCAATATGCTTGGAGTTTGTTTTCTTTTGATGTTACAGCACTAATCTCATCTGTATCTAATTGTTAAAATATTAAGTCTTCAAAGATTTCCTTTGTAAACAAAAGATTGTCATAACAATTTAAGGAGGATCAGATGTGTAAATTTAGAGTGGAACCCTCAATGAATTCTACAGAAGTTTTTTTTGCAAAAGGATACAATATATTTATAATTCAAAACTGCTTACTGGACTGAATAATCTAAAGTAATCTAAAATACATTACTTGAAGGAGATTTTAAAACCAGATTTACCTAATTAAATTTACCTTAATAAATAAACTTCTAATATCTTACCTATGTGCATTAGCTTTAATCTCTGATGTGCTAAATTTTCCCTTCTATTCCTTTTGAATGCATTACGCTCTAGTATGTTTCATACTGCAGAATAGGATGGAAAATGGCTGCTGACCCTATCAACTGCTGTGAATGTAAATTCATAAAAGCAAAAACTGCTTTCCTGCAGTTTAAATACATGTGTAGTGTTGGAAATAATTGCATTGCCTTGGGAAGTACAGTAACTGTTAAAACAGGTGTTTGTCATTCCTCAAAGCGTTTTATCTACAAACAAATCTTATTGATATAAGTTAGTGTCTTTCATGTTTAAATACCCAACAGCTTTTGATCAGACACTAGGTATACTGATTTAAAAGTGAAATTAAGGTATTTCAAATGGATAGGATTTCAATCAGTTTCTAGAAAAGAAACTACAGAGTCAGAAAACACTAAGTTATGTATTGCATATCTTCTGAGAGTTTACCAGTGAATGGATTCATACTGATAGCCAGGACATAAAAGCTGAAATTTTTTTGATTCAAACTAGAAATGCACACCAAATTTTAATAGCATTGTGAACTTTAGGAACAAGATATGAAGAATAAAATAAATTCTAGTAGAGTATTGCAGTGAAGTGACAGCCTGTCACCCAGGGATAGTTCCGTAGTGGAAGGAGTTATCTTTCAAGGGTTTTTAGAATTATTGTCCTAAAATGGAGTCTTTGTACATCAAAGCTCTTGAAAGAGAAATCAATGTGGTTTTTTAAGGCTGAAGAATTATTCTTTTTCCTCTTTGAGTTAAAATCATTCCCCTTCATGAAAAGAAGTGCCACCTGTGATGCAAAATTTCTGATGCAAAGTAAATAATTGCATTTGCTCTATTTTACGTCTTTTTCCTTGTTCAGTACAGCAAGAAATTTATTATCTCTTTTTTGTACATCTTTCTTTCTAATCATTTAAATTAATGATACCAGCCATACTCTTGAGAAATGGATTATTATCAAGCAGATAAACTCAATGCAAAATCATGTAGGAAAAATAATTTTGTGTATTAAAAATAATAGATGTTGGCAACAATAATTTAGAGCCTTCCATATAAATTTTGAAACTTAATATCCTAACTAGATTTTCAACATCTTTTCCCAAACAGCTTATTTTCAATAAAATTATCCATGTATTTTCTTTTGAAATGCATCTATTGGATTGGAAATGTTGGAAACTTTAAGATGACCAGGCTTGTGTTTATGTGTGTCATTCCAGCAAACCACCAAATTGTTGAGTAGTGATAAGTGAGCCCCAACAACTCTGAATCAATTTCTGCAGCTTTCCAGTGTGGGCAGTAAGGACAGCCTACATCACAGAAAATTCATGATAGATAGTTTATTAATTTTGGATTGCTGGCTTGGTGGTGTTTTGTCAGATTCTTGGAGTTACTGCAGCTGTTTGGTCCAAGTCAGCACAAAGGCAATAAATACTGAAAATAGCTGATCAGCAATGCTACATGTAATTTTGGTCCTCAGTCTGTAGTGGGTTTGACTAATGCTTATTGAGGTAACCATAACTATTTCCTTGACAAGAACTCATTTCCTTTAACTAGCCATGACTCTGCTACAAGGAAGAACTGAATAATGTGGTATTTGCTGTCTTAAAGCTGCAAGGAATTTCTCCTATTTCTGCTACCAGTTTCTGAAAAACCACCTTCTTGTATTTGAGTAGGAGCTTTGTGGGTTTTGTTCCTGGTATTTGCAAGGAGAAGCTGTGATAAAAGCCTGAGACAAATCCTAAAACTAATCCAACTTAAGTATCTCACACCTGGTTTTATAGGATTTTTATTTGAAAACCTGGTCTGTGTTATCAAGAAAAAGGTACTGTCTAAAAAGGAAAAATAGGAAAATTTAGGCAAAATAAATAGGAATATTTTGATTTTAAAAAATGAGAATTGTAATAATAATTTCAGGATGGCTTGCACTATGGATCTTGAAAAGCTATAAATAAAAATAGATTTTCAGAGGACAGTGTTAATTCTTTACATGTTTACTATTCATCTTTTAGGCAAACAGAAATGCTCCTGAGTGAACTTTAAACAACTGAATCTTTCCCAGTTAATTGTCTTCTATTTCACCTTTGAATGTTTTTCCAAAATATTGTTTGCAGAAGCATGCCATGATGTAGAAATTATGCCAAATGTGTTGTCAGGTCTTTCTGAATTGCACATGATTAGATTCAAGAGCTGGATGCTTAAGCTGTAGATTTAGCAAATTACATTCTCTTTTCATTTGACCCTGGAGAATTTCCTCAAGAGAAATTTGTGGATTAATGTACATGTCATAAAAAGGCATATCTGAGGAAACTCAGTTAAACATTAATGTTACTCTTCTTTCCTGTCTTTTTCTATTTCTGATAGGAAAATAAACCCCATTATGTTGAACAGCTATGATTTTATAAGATGTCTGGAACAGTCTGATGAGGATATTGTGGGTCTCTATTTAAACAGCCTAAATTTTGCTATATGTATTTTACTACTCAGTCTCGGTGAAAAAGATGAAATAGTTCCTACGCTTCCTCTCCGGTGCATACCCCACATGCAATCCTGTATTTGCTATTCAGAGCTTCCCAAAAAGGATTTCACTACCACACTTTAAATACTCTTTCCAGGTTGCCAAAACGATTTAGTACTTTCCTGAGCAGCTCCTCAAGATGTGTATATATGTTAAAAGGGCAGTTAGAAAGTGAGCTGCTGGCTGGGCTAAACCAGGAGCAGGAAGCTTCCAGAGAGACAGCAGGGAAGGGCCCTCATCATGAAGAAGATACAAACTGTGTTACTAATTTTTTATCAAAGAAGAATTATCATACATCTCCTAACACCTCAAGGTCCTCTAAAGGGACTGCTGAAACTGTGCATAAAAGATATCAAAAGGGAACTGAGGAGACTGCTGTTCTCAATGGTGTTTGTAGCATGACGAGCACAGTGTGCATGCCTGTGTGGCTGCCCTTCTGCTCTGGTTAGTATGCCAGCAACATTAGACCCTGCAATATCATCATTCAACTCAGCTGGGATATTCTCAAATCATTCTATAGCCTGTTGACTAAAAAAAAAAAAAGCAAGTATTTATTTTGTGTTTGGGTTTAGCGTGGATGCTTAGACTTCTTTTAGAGAAACATGANAAAAAAAAAAAAAAAACAAAGTATTTATTTTGTGTTTGGGCTTAGCATGGATGCTTATACTTCTTTTAGAGAAACATGATTGGCCTCTTGTTGCAGAGGATGGTGGCCAGGTGCACGGAGAGCCTTAAGCATCCCTGCACTGCTGCTGGTGGTTCAGAGGAGCCTGAGAGCTCAGCAGAGGTGGTGTGGTTCCCTGAGCTTCATGCCTACATGTTGCCAGTTGCTACACGTAGCCGAATGATTGCTGAAGAATCCTTTGTGATGCTCTCAATTACAAAAAACATTTCATTAATTGCCAGTTATCCTCAGATTGTGGAAATCCAGACGTGGCCTGGAGGCATCAACATATTCTGTCTGCAGTTGGGATGGAACAGGGAATTTAACGTGCAGTTGTTGAGTATGTAAAACTCAACTTACATACATGAGGAGAACTGTATTAAGTCTAGATAAATCACTGCTTATTGTGTCAGGAATGGAAAGACATTTATCACAATAGTACTTCAGAGTAATATCCTATGGTGGCAAAAAATTTACTGATGCTTTTTCTTTGTGCTACAGTTTCAAAGTTCTTTGATACATATTTAGCTGCCAGTTTGTAATAAAGGCTGTGTGTCAGTTCTGTCAGGACTTCATGCAAGCCCTAGGAATCAGCTTGCTTTTTATTCTAATCAGAGTAAGATCTCATGAAGCTAATATTAGAGGCTCTATAAAAATGTATGGCAGCAACAGTTTTTAAGAAAAAATACATAATTGAAGGTGTGGTGTGTAATAAGTTGCATTCTTTATATATCAATTCACTTTAATGCTCAGGTTGCTTTATTTTCCATTGGTTAAACAAGGGAAAGACTTTTTGGTTTCCCACTGTATTTTCATTTTTGTGTTGTTAAAGGACTTATTTTTGGCAGAGACAAAAATAATTTGTTGGACAAGAACATACAGAATCATTCATGCATTTCCTGAAAGCTAGTATTATGTTGATGTTTCTCTATGAAGCTCTTCCATCTGCTATTTTTCTGCAAATTCCAAGAGAAATCTTAGAAATGTTTGTTGGTTTTGTTTTTGTTTTTTTTTTTAATTGTCACTGGTAAAGCAAGGATTTCTTAAGGACAAACTTTTGGCAGAGTTTTAATTTTTTCTTGTTGGAGATGGATTTTTTTAAATAAGCAGCTACCTCAGTTATTTCTGAGTCACTGCTAATTTAAAGTTAGACCCCCCTTCCTTAATGGGTTTCTCTTCCCAGTGCTAGTTTTTTCTTCTGATATTTTTATAAAAGCCTTCTGTATTCCCATTTGGGTAGCATTACTTCACGATGCTTCTTCTCTGGTGTTATCTCTTGCCTGCAAGACTTGTCTGAAGCCATATTACTAATTGGTTTCCTCCCCATTTTTCTTTTACAAGAAAGGACTTTTTTAGTCTTCAAACTTAACTCACTTTGGTCATTTCTTTTTCCTTGCGTTTTTCCTTTTGAAGCAGTATTGAATTCCATTACACCTCCTGGGGTGTCTTTTAAGTTTGACCAGCTTTCCTGTATTCCAGTAGTTGTATTCTTTGGGTTTTGGGTTTTTTCACATTTCCAGCTAGTTTCATTCTTATACTCAACATCTGTTGGTTTGGTTTGCTTGTTTGTTTGACCAAAGAAAAATATACCAAGCTCTTTCCTCTAGTTGCACCTTTCTAGGATAGACTATAGTTCAAAATAGACTCTGATTCTCCATTTTAATAGGTATTTGATTCTATTGGTTACTCAGCAATTAGCTATAGGCCTTTCCATAGTGATCCTCATTTTTAAATTTATTGCCACATTGGTTTTGATGGTGAGATTGTAGGTCACTGATGGTTCCATTTTGAAATTTCACTATTTTTTCTGTCCCTTTCTGTCTCTGTAATAAATATGAGAACCTACTTTTGCTGTTGTTACATTTATGAAGGTGATTGCCATTTGTTTTCTGGATTGGTTTTGTGTTCTCAGATTTTTTTTTTTCCACTGTACCAATTTTCAATAGCTCTCTCCCCTTCCAGCTTATCTTTTAATCTCTAATATCAGAGTAAACTTAAGTGATAAACACTGGCTGGACTTTGGGAGAAAGGAACAGTAGTCAGGAAGGAGAAATAACTGCAAAAGGCTGTTGTCAGTATTCAGTTTGGAATAAAGTCTTTGGCATACTGCTGCTGTTGTGGAACATTGAAAGAATTATTTCAGCTTTGCAAAGTGGGTGGTAACAAACATGACAGCCTGGAAGTCTGGCGTGTGAGAGGAGGACAAAGTTTCTCAAGATGGCAGAGACTTAATTAATTGCAACAGACTTTAAATTTTTTTGATGTCTGCAACTGTATTTTTATTTCACCTGTCACCTGCTAGCCTGCTCTCCCGCTTGAATATTCCATCTATTAATGTAGGAAGTGGGGAAAGTATTTCATTGTAATGGGGAGCTTTTAAGTTGGGATTTTTTTTACCCTACATAGTAAAGTCATTTATGGCAACCTTCCATCTTTGTTAGTGACTCACCTCTGAAGCTTAGTAGTCTGACTGGAGTAATTAATAGGCTAGAAGAGATGTGCTGTATTGCTGCTATGTCTTCCTCAAGATTTCTAGCTGATAAAGGGGTTTTTAAATTTATTTTGGTTTGGGCTTGGGATTGTTGTTTTTGTGTGTGTGCACAGCCAAGCAGTAGCCCTGCTTTTTTTTTTGATTTTTGGCTTTAACTCAAGATGACATTTATGGCAGATGAGAGAGCTTGAGGATGCTGGGGTGAGATCCTGGGTGATTGGCTGCCGTTTACTAAAGCAGCTTGCCTTATCTTCCTGACTGTGATCCTGGTACATTTACTGCTATAAACACAGATAGCCAGAGGACCCATGACCTTCTCAGCAAAAGTTTGGTGTGTCATAGACTTAGTCATTCAAGTTCTAAGCCTAAGAGTTATTTGATCTTTAATATGAAACACTGATAAGTTCCAGCTAAGCTGTGGAAGCAACCAGCCATTTTGGATGCATATTGCCATTTGTATAATTTAAATGGAAAGTCTGCTTTGCTTTCTCAGACAAAATAGCATATGTTTTATAGAATTTTTGGAAAACTATGTGTATGCTCTGGGTTTCTGCCAGACTCTTTGTATTATGTGCAGGTGCTTTGGGACTTTAATAATTAGAGGATCTAATAAAAGAATCTGAAGATAAGCCAGGAAAATTACTACAACATGGGTTCTCTTTGCCATTACAAAAAGCAATCTTTCCTGTTTCACCTAATACAAAATTGGAAACTTACAGGTGTATTGCAGCCCAAACTTACAGCAAACACATAACAGAATTGATGAAATCGTTAAATCATTATTAGGTAGCCTCTGTTTCAAGCTGCCTGGATTTAATTGCTCTACCATGAAAAATAAACACCAAAATCCCAAACCCAATAGTAAGCTATAATTGAACAGGCAAGCAGGGCAAAGGTCTGAAGTTCCTGGGTTAATACTATGTTACTTACTGTTTTTAAATTGTCATAGTACAGCAAATCTACATGGACTGTATCTTTTTCCCTAGACTTAGTGAAGAAATGGGTATGCTTTTTGTTGTAGGCAGCCTTTCAGAAGGCAAAATCATGACTTTTGTCTTTACCATGTCCACCCCTATGTCACACAAGATTTGAACAAACTCAAAGTGCTGCTTTTCTGTTCGGCAGAAAACCCATCACTGCAAATCACCAATCAGCACATTATGTTTATATCAGCATATCTGTGCCTACATGTGTCCTGCCTGCAGGTGCTTGTCCGAGTGGCGTGAGCATCTTCTCGTGGTGCACACCCATGAGCCAGTGTCTGTCTGCGTGCGTCCAGTGAGGGGTCGGGTTCCTAGTGGAGGAAGAAGTGGTGCTCACAGGCTGTGCTGCCTCTTCATGCTGTCACCATCTGTACTGGCTCTTTGCCTAAAGCTGGTTGACTTTGAATATCACCCTGAAAACATAAAAAACTAAGAGGTGTTAAAAACTAAGAGGTTGTGACCTTCAGTGGTTAGCAATGACACAGCATGATAAATTTCTAGCTCTTGAAAGATAAAGTAAAAGGCTAGTCTTACGAAGGTAACGGATAAATAATGACACTACGAGCCAAGGAGAGAAAAAGGCAGTGAAAATGTTCTCCTAGTGATTATAGATACGTTCTCCAAGTGATTATGTAAATTAATCTTTTAATTTAATGTCAATTAATCAATTAATATAAGAGTAAAATTATTCATCAAAGAATTTTGCAAAGATGCATTAGGTTCCAGAAGCTGTTTTGGCTCTTCCAGTCTGATGAACTAGATAATTAAAAATTTACTCTGACAGTGTCATTCAGGTCTGCTAATTATTTACCAATTTCTGCTTGACAGCATAGTGCTGTATATTAGACCTAATTTACATTATCTGTTACTGTATATTTCAGAAGTAGAAATGAGCAGGTAGCATATGCTGATATTTTCCTTTTGTTAAAATCACAAAGGAAGGAAATATTCTATTATCACTCTGCCATCACCAGTCTTAGGAAGTATCCGGTATTTAATATTTTTATCTACGTGTACAAACACTCCCTGGTACTCCGAACATCCCAGTGCTGAATATTTTCCTTATTTTGAAATCAGGGAAACAGAAGAAAAAGAGCTATTTTTGTCTTAAAAATTGAAGTACTAAGTCTGCTGGTTTTTTAGACTGGCTATCAACCATTTTAATCCTCCAGAGTTAAGTTTTCAAAAGTCATACGCATTTTTCTTCGGAAGCATCCATACATTACCTGTGCTTTATTTCTGCACTGTAAGAATGTATTCTTTTTTTTAACTGTGATAGATCTGCTCTTTACACCCTTACTTCTCATGTTATTGATTAGGCAAACAATGTCTGTCTGGCTTCTTCGTCTGCTTCTTTGCTCAGTTTTTGCATGTGGTCACCACTGTTTCTATGATTATGCTGGCTGTTTTCTCATCCTCTAGTGTCCTCAACACTATGGAAATTATAAATATTCTGGGGCAAAGATTTTAGTTGCATGTTGCTCCAGGGTGCAGGGAACATATTCAACTAAAATATTTGAGTACTATTTCTAGAGTATACCATAATGCATGTTACGGTAACCATTAGTAAAGATCATATGAAACAACCCCTACAAAGTTAGCTTTACAGCCATTATTCAAATTCAGTCAAAAACATCACCTAATGTTATTCCTTAATGATTCATTCATGCTGGGCGTTGCTCCTTTTCAGCAGAATTCTTCCTTAAAATGGCATGCCTAAAATAGATGGAATATAACTGTTCATGAGAAGATAAATTGAGGGTATTTTGTACTGAGATAGTAGGGCTGTGAAATTACAGATTTGGATTGGAAATCCCCTTTGTTTCACCATGTAGTCTAATTCAGCACTGTTGCTAAATAATTATATTTGGCTGTTCTCACTTGAATATTCTATTTCCCATAGTTAAGATTTATGTTATGCCCAGAGCATCTCATTAAATTGACTCTTCTCACTAGGCTGGGTTTTTCTATAGGTTTTCTCAAATGCAGTAACATACTAAATAAAATACTAAAATAAAAATTAGCAGTAAATACTAGAAGGCAAGAAATTGCAAGGGATATCTGTGAGAGAGCTATCAGAAAAGTTAGAGCATAAAAGGCAAAAAAGCAAAGCAAAATAAAGTTAGAGCGGAGTCAATAATATAAAGATCATGATGGAATAAAAAAAAAGTAATAGATTTCATAATCTTACTAATAGTGCATTAGAAAAGAAGCTTTTATCAGATAGTAATGTTTATGACCATTTTGATGAAGTATTTATTGGTTTTCTGCCAGGCAGTGGTTGATTCTAAAGGTGCAATTAGCACTTGCTAACAATGATAGAGAGAAATGTTCCGTGATAACTTTATAATCTGATGTATATGGACAAAAAGAATCCTAGCATTTCGAAAGGAAAGCAGGGAAACACTTTAAAATTATGCTCAGTGAATTCTCGAAGGCAGGGAGTTGGTATTAGTTAATTTGAGAAAATAAATGCAGAACCATGCAATGGGAATACGACCCACAGGGAATCAAGAAGTCATTGTTTAGTAATCCTGATGCTTTATGCAATAAATTCAAGTGTATATTATTTACATAATCCTCACATGAGAAGAAGACCTGCTATATCTAACAAACAGCCACGATGTGATGGAAGAGAAAAGGCCAAGCATATTTCTGCTTTCTGTAGTGCTACTATGTTGCGTTTGCTTTAGATTTTTGGAAAAAGCTATTTTATGAAGCTTTCAATACCACCTCTCACTGATAGTTGATTTCTGCTATAAAATAACGGAGGCCTCCCAGACCTGGTACATGAGAAGTCAGAAAGAGCTCATTATCTAATCAAGGAGAGGAATCTCTTGACTCACTTGGTGGTGTTATATAACTGTGTGCACACTGTAGGTGGTCTACCTATTAAATGCTAACCCCCAGAGCAGGTTGTAATGAACAGTTTGCTAGCCAAAATGGTAAACCAAAATGAGATGTAGTAAATTCAAAACTCTTTTTGACACACAAATCACAAAGAAACAGGAGTTATGGTATTTCACAGCGATTGGTGTCACTGGAGACATTTTTAATATTCATTGTGCTGTTAATGTATCACTAAGTTAATGGAAATATTAATAGAATAATGAAAAATATTCTCTACAGTAGCAGAGAAATGGTTAAGGAAGTTCTCATCCATCAAATATCTGAATATCAAATTAAATTAGAGCAATTCACAGAAAACTGATTAGAAAACAGTGAGAATGAAGTTAGGTAAAATAATTCAATCTAGATCAAAATAAGATAAATTTTCCAGAATGCTGTTTCCAGATTCCATTTTTCTGCAGGCAATTTCTTGAAAATAACTGCAGCTACTTCTTTAAAATCTTTTCTTTTAATCAATATTTTTTACAGCAGTTCAGATTAGGTTGTTCATTGTAGTGACAACAATGTCGATGAACTCATTTGGCTTTAATGATTTGATTCTGGCAGCAGCTACTAATTCTGCTTACCACGATACCTAGGGGTTTTGTACAAAGGTTAAAGATAGAAGAGGCTCCTGGGATGGCTGACAGGGTGGATTAGTGCTGCTGAGCCCTGCAGGAAAAGGTCACCACTGCAGTAGACAAAGGAGGGTTGTCACTGGGGGAGGTGAAGTCACAACCAGCCTACAAGGGGAGCTTTGAGTTTGGTTAAATTAGTTATTGGCAGGAATAAGTAGGATTTGGTTATTCTCTCCTGCTTATCTTTGCTTTTGCCTATCAACCCTGCTTCTAATCTTCACTGCCAGGCAGCCACCATGTCAATGGAACTGTCAGCTGTTCTTCCTTCTCTCTCCTCCCAATATTTTTTGTTTGTGTCATTTCCAAATAGACCATACTGAGCCAGCACAGCACTACTGGGTGAGCAAGGGGAAATAAAAGATCTTTTTCTATCGGCAGAGGTCTTTTAAGCTATGGAAAATTCCACTTGGGTTATAATTTAATTTTGAAGTTGCAGACAGTATTCTGCTCTCATCTGTGTCTCACTGAGAATTCATGTTCAATCCTAATAATGTCTGTGTCCCACTTTCAGTAAGGAAGTAACTGAAGATCTCATTACTTAGG
The DNA here is from genome assembly GCA_013398275.1 of Promerops cafer. Taxonomy (NCBI): domain Eukaryota; kingdom Metazoa; phylum Chordata; class Aves; order Passeriformes; family Nectariniidae; genus Promerops; species Promerops cafer. Next base: position 1,280,039 of record VZSE01002020.1, on the reverse strand, counting down.
ATTTTACACGATTAGTTGTTGGGGTGTAAGTTCTGGACAGATTTGTAGGACTGTGTAGCATGTCGTGGCCTTAGGAGACAATTTCTCAGTCGCACAAGGTAATCTTGGCTATGAAATGTGGCTTGCTAGGAAAATGATGGCTCAGCTGTTCACCCTGAAATGTCACACCATTTCAAAGGCTTATCTTTCACAGTGTTGCATGTTGTGAACTTACTAGGCTGTACACTGAAGCCTACATACCCAGTGAGAATATTATACATAAATGGCAGTGCATGAGAAAGTGGCAGTTTGCAAAATGGTGCCTGAATTATAAGAAATAAAAAGTGATTGCCAGCTTTAGATTTGCATTTAATGACACCAAGCTGCAGTGAGATTAAGGCTGCTATCTGAATTTGGTGAATTGACAGTCTGGTCTCACTTAAGAGGACTAATTTTTTCAATACTGGATTTCTCCATCTGGGAGATGGAGAACTTTTTCTTACACCAGCTCCATGATATGCTCTCTCCTCAGTCATTCAGAATGTTCATATTTTCGGGGCTTTTACTGACCCTGTATACTCCAGTTATACTGCAGTATGTTGCAATGTAAAAGTTAATTTTCTTATTTTTAGGGGAGAAATTGCAAATCACAATAGATGTTCCGTCTCAGTCCCAAAAAGTAAACTTCAGTGTGGAGAGCAACCTGTTAAAAGACGTGTCACAAACGTCCACTCATTTTAATGACATTGCAGAGAGAAGACGTGGTCTTGAAATGCAATTCAGTGTTTCTACTTGGTTGTCACCCAGCAAGAAGCACCTAGGACACATTAAAAAGGCAGAGGAAACCAAATGGCTAGTTTGAAGAGCTGTAAGCCAGTGAATTTAGTTTTGGAGCATGAATATTCATCAGATCTTATTCCCTAAAATAATCATCAAACACAACTTTTCTTTGGGAAAGCTGTCAAGTTTGACATACCATGCATTCAGAACCTGACTCAGAAATTATTAACTTTCAAGTAGAAGAATCTTTTCAAGCAGCATTAAACAGGGCATTTTAGCAGTTTCTCATTAAATTTCTTCAGTATTTGCAAAGTTCATTCACTTCAGAGAAATAAAAAGCATCAGTGTATAAAAGATGAAGACTGAGTACTCAGGAGTAAATGAACTCCTCCCCCTTCAAACTTTGAAGTAAAAAGAGGCTAAGAAATTAATTCAGATAATTTAAAGTGGCAAATTAATCTTTCTCATATTTGGGAGCAATAGATAGAAACAAAGAAGTAATCGGAAACCTTTCTGATTTTCCTACTCAGATGCATTATTTGTCATAATTTTAGGCAGATTGTTTGTCAGCAGACTGAACGGTGGGCAATAGCTGGGGAAATAAGGCCATTTAATGGTGTCCTTAACTGCTTAGGTGTCACAGCTTTAGACATTTGTGGTTGAGAATTTTGATCCCTACCTAAATCCTACATGTCATAAAGAAAAATGATGTTACATAATATCAAGAAAGTTGTATTTTGAATCACTCAGAAGTGCTGAAAACCCTCTACGTTACGGTTTTAATAACAAAGGCAATCTCCGTTCTCTAAGGAAAGTCTTGGGAAAGTGCTAATCCTAGGGGAAGAATATTTAGGGATCATTTATACCTTAGAACATAAAGGACTTTTATTTTTACTCTAATATTTAAAATATATATTTGCATTATCCTTATGAATTTCTAATTCTTTCTAAAAGGCTAGCTAGGATGTGGTATTTAATTGTGCGCTGCTTTATGAAATATATTCCATTGTTTTCAGTAGGTGTTTTTAAAAATTTTTCAAGTTGGTTTATATCTCAGTTTGTTTCACTTCTTCCCCAAGAGACTTCCACTTTTGTGAGTGTCTCAAGTATGGGATTTTAAAAGAAATTAATTTCAGCAATTGAAATATAAATAAAATAGTAAACATTTCCTTCAGACAAACTCTGGTAAAAGTTTTTATACCATAAAAAAACAAGCAAAAAAAAAGCCAAAAAATCATTATAAAAATATAAACTGAAGAATTTGATAAGACAAAAGATAAATAAACAGAATGAAGTATCAGTAGATGTCAGAATTGTTTTTGCTAAAAAATAAATATCTTGACTTCTACTGACAGATAATTTTGATAGTGGAAAAGAATAAAGATATAATGAGGTGGATTCACATGCTGCACAATCTACAGGAGAGCCCTTAATAGCTTGTTTATTTTCCAAGGATGCACACTCCAGTATTCCCAAGTGTAAGCCATCACATTTAATAGATTTGAGAATGACCAGAGGCCTGAACCAGCAGCTTGCCATATTCAACTCTGCCAAATGCTTTTAATAGCAGAATAACAGCCAAAGAAGTGGGGCTGAGCTCCTTGTCAATCTTGGGAGACTCCTAGGCTTTGCTGTGTTGCAGACAGACCATGCCTAACTCATACCCATATTTTAATAAGAGGAGGAAGGAGTAAATTTACAAATTTTCATAGAAAACTTGAATAAGTGAATGAAAATCCAATTGAGTCTTCTTGTTTGTCACAAGAAGTAATCCTGTGATGTTTTCTGTAGTTATCTGTAACAACCAGATTCTCTTTGCTTTATGTGGGAGCACCTGCCAAGAGCTGGACAAATCTGTTTGCAGCCATGGACAAGTCTGCAGATGACTGGAACTGGCTTCCAACTTGAACTTTGATTTGGCACTCTCATTTTTACTGTTCACCAACATTAATGACAGTGACGTTTTGGCTTGATGCCTAGATCTCTGTGGAATGAATCTGAGGCCAAAAGCAAGTGTGTGCTCAAGCCAGTACATGTATCAGGTGCCTCAGCAGGGAAAGAGAAGTAATATCAAGGGAGGGGAAGGCCACACATAGAGCTCACTGCTGGACACAGAGTACCCCATGGCCACTTGGCTTTTGAACAGTGTGTATATATTGTCTTCAAAATCCAGTTTTCATATTGTTATTAAAAATTAATCTTTAACCCATTTAACTACCAAACTTAAAACAATCATCTGTATTGAAGTGTCTTGCAATCAGAACATTAAAATGGTATTACTTGAATAAGACATGAACTTCACAATGGTACTGTTAGAGGTGCCAATTGAAAATCAAAGATTTGAATGAAGGATAGGAGAGCAACCATCTTTATTAAGGCAGTGAGTTAGCAAAAAATGAACTAAGGTCAGAAGTCCTTTGACTGTTCTCTCTGGTGTTCTCCTCCTTTGGAAAAATCCACAAAAAATAGCAAGGCAATTGAAGAATTGCCTCTGTGATACTGCTGCCCCTTTGACTTTGCAGCAACTGAAGCAATATAGTCAAGAAAAGGGAGTGGTGTTTTTTGTAGGATTTTCTTCTGCGCTACTGCAAAAGAAATTGGTAATCATCATTCATTTTTCTAGCAATTTAATACTGAAATAAATGTTGCTTCTCTCATAGTTGGTCCTATCTGTTATATTTTAGCACAATAATCTTAATTGTTAATCAGTATAAGATAGGTACACCTTTACTCAAATTTTAGTTCTTCAAAACCGTTTTAGGACATTTTGTGTTTTGTATTTATGCCAGTAATTCTGTATCTTCCCTGGAAAATGAAATTTTGGGGGCATTACCTATGGAAATGGGGACTTCTTATAAGGAAGAAAGCTAGATGTATAAGCATTGATTATTTGTAGAAGAGCTAGTAGAAGAGCTATCATATCAGTAGCAGTACGTATTGTATGTGCTGGGGATTTTAAGAGGTAAGTTTACAGTAGAGTTTTCAGCCTGCCATGGCCAGTTCTCACTACTGCAATATCCTCTGCCCTTTAATTTCCGCTGCTTCTGATAATTTTAGGTTGTCTATCAGAGAGCAAAAATTATCTGAATTTTAGGTTAAATGGGAAAGGACAGGGCAATTTCAGGTGAAAAGTAAGTAAACAAAGTACTTGACTCTCTCTGCTGGAATTGCCTGGGCGGGTTTTTGCTGCCGGCCCTGTGCTGCTGTCTGTAGTGCCCTTTGTCTGGCTGTATGTGTCTAGGGTAGAGACGATGCAGCAATTCAATTCTCCAAACTCTACTCCCTGCTAATGTCTAGAGCTCTGACCTTTGCAGGTGACATTCACCCTTTTTTCATGCAGGATTTGAGCTTGGTGTCCCTCTCTGCTGCAATCCATCATATTTCCACAATCTCTTGCTGTCTGGTCTTTTGTTGCCTTTCTTGCATCCTAATTCTTACTGCCACATTGCAGATGAGAATTTTAATTCTCAGTTCTCCTAGCAGGTGGTAAAGAGGATTCTAGTCCTTTCTGTTCTCTTTCCAGCAGGACTACAGGCTTCATGCCTATCCTTTATGGTATTTTTTTTTTTCATGTAGAAAAACTGAGCTGAATTAACAGTGAGCATGCATTCTTTCTTTTTCTTTTCTTGATGATTTTAGATCCACTTCTCCACTTTCACAGCTCACCTGAGGTTGGGGTCTTTTGGGTGGTAATAATAAGTACTGAACTTACTCTTTATATTACTAAAGTTAATTTAAATGTTCACACGGTTGCAAGGATAACTTTCTTTTAAAATGTGTCTTGCTGGAAAGCCTAATGGAATCATCATCATTTTGGAGGGACATTTAGACTGGCTCTGAGGTGAGGTGTCTGATGCAGCAAAGTGAGCTGCCTGGAGAGGTCCTGCCCCTGGTGCCCAGCAGGATGCAGTGGGACTGACACAGCACATATGCCTTGGCAGACAGTAAAGGCCCAGCAGGTGCCAAATCTCCTCCCACACGGTCCCTGTCTGCTGCTGCCATTCCTCAAGCACACGTGCGTGGCCGTGGCGGGCAGGATCAACCAGAGGACTTTTGTATCTGTTATTCACAACTTCTTTGGACCTATCACAAAATTCTTTTTTTGCCCCTCGGTTTTGACCTTAGTGCACTTCCCAGTCTTCCAGATTCCATTAAAAACAGCCAGAACTGAATTCCTTAGATTCCTTAAAGATTTTGATACGTTAGGGGAGTAAGTCCACTCGGACAGTTATCTATGAGTCTACTGGGAGATCAGGCATTATTTTTCTGCTGCTGAAAACATTTACAGGCAGAAATGTGTCCCCTGTTTAAAACCTGCCATTCACACCACACCTACAAGCTGTGTCAAAAGTGTCTTGATTCCATGAGCACCATTATTCTCTTTCAGTCAATCTGGCAATAATAGTAATTTCAGTACTTTCATCCCCGGGAAAGGGAGAACTCATGGTGAGATATATTAGTGCAGCCACCTTTTCAGCTGATAGGGGTTCTTTTAATGTGCTGTTTCTCTGAAATTTGAGCTAAAAATAGCCAAGGGAATTATTCTGTTATCCAGAAGAAGGAATGCAACTTTCTGAAGGGTTCGGGTTCTTCATTTTTTGAAGAAAATTGTTTGCAAAACAGAAGATAGCAGTGCCTTGAAGAAATATCTGTCACTGTACTAGGAAAAATACCAAAATGTTTAGTGTGCATAAAAATTGGTTATTGTTTTTTGGTTGTGTATCTTTAGAGATTTGATAAAAATATGTCATTTCTTTTTAAAGGAATTTTTCATGTTTTGGCTCTGGTTTTGCATTCAGTTTTGAGTGCCTTTTTTTATTTTGTTACAAAAGAAATTCAAATATGTTTCATTTAGGAAAAAAGAAATGATCTTTCAACATTTTGGTTTCCATTTTATGTTATCTTTTATTATTTTATTATATATACATTTTTTTCTATGACTAGTATATGTTATAATATTTCATTGAAGATGCTTCAATTCACTAAAAGGTAGTTTTTTTCAGTGTCAAATCCTTTCCAAAATGATTTGAAATATCAAATGAATTAAATTGAACTATCTGAAAGCTAAGATACAAAAAGAACATTTGTAGTGTCCTATTATCCCTGTTTTCTCAGTGCAAGAAAGTTATTTCTGATTTTAATTCAACTAAGTATAGATTGACTGAAATTTAAAAATTAGTTCCCAAGTTATTTCATTTTTTGAGATTTTTTTTTTAAATTTTGCAAGATGTTTCATTTTCTGTTAAAAAAATAGTGTATTGTCAACTCTATTTTATTTGAAAATTTCTTCCTGTCTTTATATCCCCACAGCTCCATGATAATTTACTCTTTCATAGTCCAGAAGCCTGGGCAGTTTATCTGGCCTATAACTTACTCCTAAATCCCTGCCTTTTCCAGACTCTTAAAAATTGGATAAGGATTAGGTTGAAACCTCAAGTAACAGTTCCATAAGTGAGCTCCTAACCTCGTTGGCAAGATGATAAACACATGGCACAGGGAGTTTTTAAGAGGTTATGAGGCCAACAAGGATTGGGTACCACTGGCATATGGAGTAAGAAATATGTTTGAAAATGTCTGGTGATGGAATCAATGACAGCTGTGATCTCTGAGCACAATTAAATTACTGTTACTGTCAATGACTGCAGTTAACGACCATGTGAAAAGCAGTCATGTAACATAAGGTGCAAGTTAATAGCATTTAGATTTGCTGCAAAAGCCTGACACAAGTCAGGATTAAAGATAACATTAAACCCTTCAAACAGAATTTATTTTAAACTAAGCAGTGTCAATAATATAAAGTCCAGGATAGCCCTTTAATGCAGAGCACGAAAATCTTGAACATTTGAGATATTGAAAAAAAATATCAAATATCAAATAATTGCTTGGATGGCTAAACCTCTGTAAATAAGTTAGGTTCTGAAATCTGAGTTTTCTAAACTCAGCACCCTGGGCTTTGTGGGTGAAAAGGCTAGAGGGTCTTGAAAACCTCCAAATCTGAAACCTGAATAAAAATGTTCCATCTGAGATGGAAAGTGAAGAATGAGATGTTTACTTCATAAAGTGATGAGATAACAAGAAGTAATAGGGCTTTATATTGCTTTTTAACTTCTGAAGAACTGCATGGGCAGTTTGTATTTTGTTTATTTATGCTCACTCAACTAATGTTAATTAACTTGTCTGAATCTGCATTTGAAAAATGTAAACATCTCTTGCATCCAGTGTGTAGAAATCTTAAGAAACAGCAGCGGGAAGATAATTCCATCAAAAGATTTTCTCCCTTGGTACGTTATGATATTGTCAACAGCTCTTGATGGAATTACTTTCTTACATCTTGCTTCAGCCCATATATTACTATTTTCCAAAGATTGTTCAAAATATAATTAAAAATGAATGCTGTTTATGTGCCTCATATAAAAAAAAAAAAAAAAACACAAAAAAAATTTAAAAAAAAACCCCCTGTGCATTCCAGAAATAAAATATCTTCCTAGTTGGATATTTATTGTTTTATTCACTTGACTAAATTTCATTTTACAAAATTCCTTTTTCTGATTGTTTATACATTCTGTTAGGAATTTAGAGCTAGGTAATGACTTTCTGCTGTCCCTATCATGTCAGATTAAGTGTTGTATTCAGAAATAAGTGGAAACCAGAAGGGGTTCTGGCAAAAACTTCTGTGGTGTGGGTATGCAGGTTTTATAAGGTTTGTATAATTATCTCAAGGAATATAAATCTTCCACTAGTTCATTTCTTTTCCCCCTGCTGGGTCTAAAACCAAATTATTTCTTAAGGCACTTATTAAATGCTTGGAAGAATATGGAAATTAACTGACCTTGCAAAAATGCATTTTTCTTTAATTGTGCTTTTGGGCTAGCTGTATTTTCTGTAGCAGGATATAATTTTCTAATTGGATCTTCTTACAAATTTCTAACATGAAATAAAAAATCCTTGCAAAATGATACTACATTAAATCAGGTGCAGAAATGCATTCCTATTCTTTTTAACTCTGAACAATTTTCCTTTGAATATTCTGAGTGCATCCATTTTGAAATATACATGGCATGATTTTCTACCTTAAAGACCTCAAAGTAATTCAGGATTAAGGCTTCAGCAGTCACCTTGTTTCGGTGTGACAGGTAATGCATTACACTTGCTGAGGAAAAAGCAGTGAAGTATGAATCCAACTGGCTATGTTTTCATTTAGCTATGAGCATAGAATAGCTATAGGGAAATTTATGGCTCCTGCATGTTTCTCATTTGATTCAGGGCCTGGGCTTTGGCTCTTGCAGTCTGTGGAATGAAGGAAAGCATTGATTTTACAAACTCTGTGCCCTCTTGAATCTGTCTGTGAAGGGTCAGTGTAGCTATTACATGAATAATAGCAGCTGAGATCACAGTAGAAGATTTTAAAAGGTTTAATTCATGTTGAATTGAACTTTGAAGGAGAAATTTTGCCAGCTGATATATTGGCATGTTAGTGAGGAGTTGCTTTAAGTAAAACTGTCCAATTATTTTCTTATCTTTTCCCCTTAATGAGCTAAGATGACATTTCTGTTCTCAAAAGTCAGTTAGGGAAGTAGCTATAAAATCTTTATATTCAGCTGAATCCTGCCTTACTCTCCTGAAACATGATCTGAAATATGAGTGTCAGAAGAGTTCATGGCAGCAGCCCAGAATGCATGTTAATATTCGCTTCACTGGTGTGCTGTAGAGAAGCAATGACCACCTGCATGGAGTGTGTTGTGGAGGCTGATTTTTGCATTTTGTTCCCTCTATTATGGATTTTATGGGTGTAGAAGTAGCTTAAACACTATCTTCCATTTGCAGGGCTTTACTTGTGTAAGTAAAGTAAAGGTGTACTAAGTTCAAACTTTCTGCTGTGGTCATATAGTTGAAGTCCTTTGCTTTGCTGTTATCTCTCCAGTCTTCCCTGCTTATGCTTTGGATATACCTGCCTTTGTCTGTTGACTACCTAGGGGATTAAATGTCGACCTTTTATTTCCTAACTCACATTTAATGTAGACGCCTTGCACATCACTGACACAAATTGTCTTACACCCCAGGTAGCTGTTCATCTCACAGGCACCTAAATATAGGGATTTTGTACTTTTAGAACACTGTAATTTAAATAAGTATCCAGTATAACTGAGGATGTCCAAGTCCTATCCACTGCAGTAGACTACTCTACTAGCATCTTACTTGGCAAACATGGAAGTCTGCTATACTAATCCAAGAAATTCCTGGTGTTTCTCATGCACCTACTGTTTCTATGAAAAATGGTGTAGTGGCATCCAGAGGCTCTAAGAAAGGGACAGGGAGACCTGCATCTTCTGTGGATTAATTGACATAAAACAATGAGCTGTGTGCAGGCAAAGAAAGGGGTAACACCTTACTGCTCACCATTGATCTGCTCTTAGTATGGATTTGTAGCTCCTCAAACATTCAGAAGTCAAGTTCCTGTTTAGCTCTGGATGTTACTCTTGTGTCTTGATCTCAGTTGTCTTATATGTCCTCTAAGACCATTCTTCCCAGCAGGAGACATACACTTGGGCACCACTCTGCATCTACCTGCCATGGCCATGAAGGATTTAAAAGTGTTTAAAAGGGCTTCACAAATTGAAAGCTCAAAGTTACTTTAAAAAGCAAATAAAGGTTTTTTTGCTAAATGTGTTCAGATTCCTTGAATCACAAATCCATACAAAAGACCCTGGGGGTATGTGAGTTCCATTGGCATTAGCAAGAATGTGACTAAGGATTTCTCATTCCTAATCAAGTACGTGTGAGTACTGCTGTAGTCTAAAGCTCTTCATGTGCAGTGTAAAACGTGACAAATACAGTGCTACTTTTTGTTCAGCTGCAAACCTCCCCAGAGAGAACAGTTATTCTGATTAAATGAATACTTTAAAAGGAAAGATTTTGTTTTTGTTTTCTAGAGCTGTATTTTTGAAAACTGTAGCTCCTGCTTCTGCTGGCAAAAATGGGTAATGAATCAAAGAAAACGATGCGAGCAACTTGTCGAATTGTGCAAGGGCTGGATATATTGAAGGAACCATAATTTTCTGGCATTCATGATAGCACATTGATTGGAGTCTTGCTGTGTCTGATGATCTTCTTGTGAAAAGCTTCTTTATTTGCATACTGAGGCACTTTGGCTGGAGGTGGTCTCAAAAATTAATGAAGTATGCCAATGTTCAAACAAATTCCAGGAACCGACCCAGTTTAACAGTATGGTGAACTTCAATAAGCTGGCAAGTTTAAGGGCTTGTAGGAAAATGCTGAAAGTAGAAACAGGAAGGGTGGGTGGAACAATGATCATGTCTAAGTGCTCTGTCATGTCTTGTCTGCAACTAGACTGCTTTGATTTTCTGAAACAAGTACTTTGAAAGGAGAATATTTTAGGTATCCGTGGAGATAATACAGATTGTTAATACTGCTTCTTCTCGTCACATAACTTCAGAATTCATTGCTGTCCTAATTCAGTGTACTTTTACTTTCAGATAACATGCAAAAATCTAGAAAAATGCATCGTATATTATCTGTGGGTCCTCATTATGTAGGCTACAGTCATATTGCATCTTTGCCCTAAAGCTCTATTGCTTGCCTGGCTGATATATGAAATAATGTCTTATTTTGTATAAAATAGTCCTCATTTGGTTCATATACTTCAGTGTGTGAACTCAAAAAAACACCCAGATACTTGTGGAAAGCAAATGAAAAAGTTTCATGAGCACAGCTGAGTGCAATTTATCTTTCCATTTGGGGATACTTGTTGGAATGTGTTTGTAGTCTTTGTTCAGCTGCACATACTGATGTTAAGCACCGTGTTTTGCCTTCAGACACCTTGCTATTTCCAGACCATTATGTGGTACAGAAGTCAATGAGAGGATTATCATGAGGAGATCTTTTCAGTACTAGTACACAGTAATGAAGGTGGTAGTGGGGACTAACCAACTGTGTAGATAGCCAATTGTGGATTTCTCAACTTTATGGAGTATTTGATATGGTCCAGGAGCTGAAACATTGCTTGAAGTATTTCGAGCAGTTTGTGAAGCACTGGAAAGAGTGGAATATTCATAGCCACTTTTGCCAGTTAGTGACAATGTCTTGCATCAAAACAGGCAAAAATTGTTCAGATTTGAAAGATGCAGGTTAGAATTAGGGGATGAGCCACAGCTAGTGCAAATTATCTCATTGGCAAAACTAGTACATCAAAGGAAAGCACAGATCTAAGCAGAAAGCATATTGGCAAAGTTACTGCAAAGAGGCTGGGCAAAGTCAGAGGGCATAAGCTATGTTTTTGGATGAAAGCTGTAACACAGTGGCCATCATTTTAACCATTTGTGCATGTATTTGTCTCCGTTTTACAGATGTAAAGCTGAGGTACAGCAATAGTAAGGCAAAAAAAGAGGTGCTGGGTTTTAACATGCAATTTGAGTTGATAGTAACCTAAATTTTAAGGTATCCCTGCAGCAAAATGTAGGTTCAAAGCACATATTTCCATGCATTACATCTTTGCAAGTTAAATGTGGACCACTGAAGTAAATTAGAAACTCTTTATTGGTGTCCAGTTTATTTAAAAATGTTGGTTAAAGCAGTCACCTTGCAGATTGCAGGGAGTCTGGTACACCAGGGGCTTCAATCATGCTTCACACAGTCCCTTTTGTTACAGAACTTTCAACTTCTTTGAATAAAGACAAAAGGCATCTTTCCTTAATGCAAAATTCAGATTCACTCCTAAAGCTGACCTCTTACTTACTCGATGAAGGGTAGGAGGAACAGTTTTCCATCTCAAAGTGATGCACAATAATTTTATCAGATATTTTTGTCATGAGTTTACTAGTTTAAAGGATACATTGATATGAATCATCAAGAATTTTTTTTCCAAATTATAAACAAGGCATTTTCATTATCAAAAACACACTCTCTTGTCTGATAGCAGCTCTACTCTCTAGATTTGGGGAAAGAGGTCTGTAAAAGTAGAATCAGTGAGTACTGAAATAAAAAATTTAGCTGCATGAGCAAGTTAAAACAATTCTGGATAATACATTAAAATACACAAAAACAGCAGTGTTCATTGCCAAAGGGGTAGATGATATGGTCTGTTCTGTTGGAGTTTTTGGGTTTTACCATGTCTTTTCAAAAGGCTGATAAAAAACATTATGTCAAGTAGGCATCAGTTTCTCTAACAGTCCTTAGAATATGTCAGAAAGAAAGTGGTTCCAATATTCCTGGTTTTTATGGGCATACTGAATATTGTCAGAAATTTTGGTGTATGAAAGCCCCCAAATTTATAAAACATCTCAAGCACCTATCATAAGAGAAAAAAAATCCAGGCAAATACAGTGATGTCTCTGAAAGGTCAGTAGTGGAGGTGTCAGAATGATCTTCTGTACAAGTTAGAAGATGGCCATGAGTGTTCCCTTAACCCACTCATAATCCACTGGTGAGTGAGGTGTGATGCGTGTGAAACACCACAGTGAAGCCATAACAGAAAACATGATCTCTTACAGAGAAAAAAGAACACAAAATGAAGTATGAAATTAAAACAGAGTATAATAACAAAGGGACATGGGGAAAGAGAATTAAATTTTATCCCCAGGGTCTTAGGTGGACTCAGAATACTGATGATCAAATATTATTTGACATGAATGTCATACATTAAAAGCTCATGTTCCTTCTGGAAGTATCTAATATATACAATTTTAGATCTGGTTTATGATCTTTTTTTTTTTTTTTCCTTTTTAAAGAGTAGCTTTTAATGAGGTAATAATATCTTTTCTACAACTTAATCCCATTTATATTATTTATGTTTGTATCCATCTTTAAAGTTCTCAGTTTTAACATCATTCTAAAGGTATATTCCCATGTGGCACACAGTGTTTTATTAATGGCTTTTTAGCATCAGTGAAATTATGCATCACATTAGACATTGAAAACCACAGAAAGCCTAAATGACTAGTGCTTCAGAGATGGTTCTTAGATGAATGTGGACAGCCTATTATGTATGACATTATAATTTCATTATTGAATCATTCATGTGTTTATCACCTGGAAATGTAGCAGGAGACATATTTATTTGTAGTCATTGTACTCAGTGGTGGAAAGTGCAGCACTGTAATAAACTCTTGCCCTCTGAAATATGTTTATCTTGTCACTGAGCTGGCTTACTAATGTGATTTTCTACCTTTCGCAAAAGAAAGGTAATGCTTGCTGCAGTTGCTATGATATAAGACTAGTGCAGTGAACTTTCTGGTGCATCAGCACACACTTTGCTCCATGTAGTTCCTTGTCACTGCTGCTGTCCCCCAAAACTCCAAAGGTAAAATAAGGATTCACAGGTATTTTTCTTGTTTGCTCTGAATGACTAGTGGCAATAGTATTGAGCTTTAATTTAACTAGGGGATTGAATTACATTTATTTTACGAAAAGCCGTCTCATGAGGCTGGAGCAAAACAAGGATAAAATGCACTCTCTTGTGTTTGGGACTTTATCAGCAGGTGTAAACACCTAGCTTTGTCTTGCTAGAAGTTATATGTCTAGAAGAGGCTTTATCAACACTCTCCTCTAAGAGACGAAAAGACAAAAAGAGGCACATTCAGTGGACAGTTTACCCCACAAGCCTGCAACATTTTAAGCCAGGATGAATTACTTCCTGGAGGAGGCTGCTTTTAATACTGGTTAGAGAGGACACCTAGAAAACTTAAATGAGATACCTAACTTTTATATACCTAAAATTATAGGAGATGAATCCCATTGAAAGTGATAAGGTGAATTTTTTTTCAAACTTTTGGCCTGTGAGTAATCCAAAACAAGATGAATAGATGGTGATGTAGTAAAACACTGGAAGTATAATGCTGTATATGGCAATAAAAGTCAAACTGTAATGCCACAGAGAAGCAGTTCTGTAGAGAAAAATCTGAGAAATACAGATCAACCTCCCTTCCATGCAAAAGCAAGGCTTTTGTGAGAGTTGGTAATGACACTTCTGTAACAGCAGTCTCTCTCTCATTTGCATCCTTTGCCTCAATTTCCCAAAGCTAAACAGCTGACAGACTGTGTTTTTTCAGAGATGTGTAACATATTCTCTGTCAGTTCCAGTGGCTGTATTCTCAGGGATTTCTATTTTGATGACATTGCACCAGCTAGACAGAGACTGAAGACAAGAAAATAAAACTTCAGAAAATACTGGCTTCTTTCTGACAGTGGATTACTCTGTAGAAAATATACTCCTTTTATTTTTATGTAGCCTGGCAATTTATCAGGTCTCCAAGATATTAATAATGTTTTGACTAGCAATATCAGGTAAGCTTAATGGATTTCCCTGCCAGTGTACTGAATGTGATTGCAATGAAGCATGAAAGGAACTGTTTTAATGACTTATACTTAGACCTGATGTTGATTTGTTAAGGACACCTGCATCTTTCATTAATTGAACAAGCAACCACTTGACTGCGAGTGAATAATTAATTTAAAAGTCTGAAGAACAATATTCATTGTACCTTAGGAAATACTACTGAAAAGTTTCTGGTAAATCACTTGAAAAATAAGTAATCACATCTATTGATTTTGAGATGCCTACTGCCTATTGAGACAGGATATATAAAGTAGATGTGCTCCTTTCTCTGCAGCTGGGATGACAGCAGCTCAGTTAGCAGTGGCCTCAGTGACACCCTTGACAACCTCAGCACAGACGACTTGAATACCACCTCATCTGTCAGCTCTTATTCCAACATAACAGCCTCTTCAAGGAAGAACACTCATGCTCAGGTGAGTGGCTTTGTTGCCATTTGTTGCAACACACCCCCCCCCAAGCATGCAGGATAACAAAAGAAAAAGTTTGGTATCAATGCCTTTAAACAAATGAAGTATTCATATCTTACAAAATCCTCTATTACACCTGAATGCAAGAAGCCATAGACTCCATTGACCCAGCCTTGGGCTGTGAGCTGACATTCCAAATTCCCTGCTCCCAGGGCATGCATCACTGCTGAAGGTGCAGGCTGGCAAGACCCAGCTCTGCCCATGCTGGGGAGCCCCCACTGGTCCCAGCCCCTGCTGTGCCCTAACACAAAAGAAACACAATATGATGGGATCTGTGATCGTGGATTTCTACTTACTTCAGCTCATTTGGAGTACCTCTTTCAGCAGATGATACAATAAAAAATAATATATTTTTTGCTTTTTATGAGCTGCAGCACATTAGGGAAGAAATATACAGGCTGTACTGTCCTTCCAAATGGCAGAGGTTGTCTTCTCCCTGCTTAGGTCCAGGGATGAGAGTGTCAATGCAAGCTGAAAATGCATAGTGTCAAAATAGAGTTCTTAATAGCATACAGCCAGAAACTCTATACATTTTATACATATATATATATATATATGTGTGTGTGTGTGTGTCTGTGTATGTAAAGCTCTTGTGGCAGGTATCCAAGTGTTTCTTCCCAGCTCCCCTCAAAATTGCAAGTGATAAAGAAGTCAATACAGAATCCTTGCAGGATTTGATTCCTTCCAAAAATGAAATGAAACCAGAAAAGTTTGTCTCAATAGGAAAGTATCCTCTGCCATGTCATCTCCTGTTTACAAGTAGGGAACTTTGAGACTGAACACTCAGCATAGGGGAAGAGTGGCTGCCTCCAGTGATTTGATGTCAAGTATTCAGGACACAAGACTGACACTTTTGATTCCATTTAGACTCCTGCAGGCAGCCAGTGTCTGCAGTTCAGAGGTCTGTTTTGTCGATGTACATTGCAGCAGACTCTGTGAGCAGCAGAAAAACACGTATTTGTCATTTCCTGCAGACAATGGGGAAATATAGTTACTTTTGGAATGAAGATTACTTTAATCTCCAGCAGGACAGATATCAGACCAATGCTGTATTCATGCAAAGATAGTCACTCAAATACCAACATTCTTCAGCCCTTACCATTGCCTTTCCCACTCCATCAGGGACTTCCAAGGTTGCTAACTGGAGATCAGCGTCTTCCCTTTCACATCGACAGTGATGGCCAGCTAGTTCTGGCTTACTTGTTCCACTGCATAATCATCAGGACTGGGAAATCTCAGGCTGACTATTTAACTCTTTGTGGATTTGTTTTCATTTGCACTATCCCATGTTCTAGCTGCTCTAGAATAAGCCTCTGTTTTATTTGCAAATTGTTCCGCGATAGACAGAGATGCAGTGCATGTTCAAATTTTACTTTCATTCGAGAGTTTCTTTGTATTATGAAGACTAGGAAAAGACCTTTATCAGGTGTGCCTTTACCAGGCACATTTAGGAGAACTCACTGTATTCCATGCTAGATGGCAATCCCAGTCAGAACCTGAGATGAACAGAATACTCATTTTCCCAGCTTTTTTCCAGATCTTAGATACACTGCAACACAGAGATCCCTTTCTCAGTCTTTTTAAGTGATTGGAGTAGTAAGGGCTGGCTATAGACTAAGACAGGGATTGCATATTTTGTTTTTGTTTTCTTAATAAAAGAATTATAATGGTGAAGAGAGGCTTTTAGAAAGTATCTTACTACTCTTTTAATTTTTTTTTTTTTAATTAAGCAGTTTACTTTAAAAATGTATGACTATATGTTTATGGTCATTCATTTATGGTAAAATGTCTGTAAGCATGTTATTACATATTACACATGTTGTAACAATAACTTTAATGAAGGCTCTCTTTTGAAGGACCCTGCAATATTTTTGTAGGTATTTCCTTGGGCTTTTTTCCCATTAATCCTTACCCATAATCTGTGCTAGCATGTCCAAAGCACATACGTAATTATTGAAATGTAGAGAGCTTTTGCATTTTGTACACCTCAGCTGACAAATAATGTAAACAGGACCTGATTATGCTGTCGGTCATCTAATCGGTATTAATCCTACTTGCGACAGCAGTGCCTAGGAAACAGCCACAGAGAGGTCTCTGTGGTGAAGGAGCTGTGACAGCACAGAATATTAAATAGCCTGTCCCTCAATGCAATCCATTTTGCAGCCCCTCTTAGACTGGTGATACCTGAAAGCAGCACCATATTTTTGCTGTTAGAGAGGGGCAGAGACAAGCGGGAGTGGTGAGAGGGTGATGTGCAAATAAGGCTTCAGACTGAGGTCAGGAGGCTGCAGGAAAACACAGAAGGAAGGGTTACCCTGAACAGCCTGTCAGCACTAAGAGCACCAGTCTTGTCAAACACAGAGGATGGGGTCAGTCTCTGTTTCTATTTAAGCCACTTTCACAGCTTCTACATTGTCTTGTTGGGTTGCTCCTTCAGCACTCCCTTATCAGCATGCCTCAGGGAAGGCAGATGCCACAGGGAGGTTAGGTCCTCACTGGTGCATCCTCCACATTGGGCTGAGTTTCAGCAGGAGCATGAGCCCAGCTGGTTGCCTTCACACCACGGATGAGTAGTGCTGGCATAAGCCTCTCTTCTGCTCTGTTAGCTGATACAGCTAGAGTTTCTTGTTGGAAACAGTTCATTTCTATGGAGACAGACCAGTAGAAAAGCCATCAGCTGTAGCACGAATAATTTTGGGGAAAATGCTATCCTTGCTCACTGATGGCACAACATACTCTGTTCTGCCGAAGAAATATTCCTAATCCAGTCACTGGAAGTCTTGGGTAGGAAAAGGCAAGAAGCCAGACTGAGGTGATTTCAGTAGTATATTCAGGGATTCACTCACTCAAGCTTTTAGTAAAACCTCTCAGCACAGTGATTCACTTCTGAAATTCAGACTGAATTGAGGAACAATAGGCTGTCACCACTGATGATTACAGTGAATTACGTTTCTCTTCATTATAGTTTATCTGTAAAGGAAAGGGATTACATCTTTTGGAAGTAAAAGAAAGAAATGTCATCCCCAAATGGCTATATTTTGTATGTTTTTAAACATTTGGAATCAGTATACTAATGTTTTAGAAGGAAAGTTTCTGTGGCCCTTGCTGCAAATAGACCAAATTCTCCGCCCCTACTATGATTTAAGAAATCAGCAAATAATGGAGATGCTGGGACTGACCATTTCTCATGCAAATCTCTTGTAGCTGAAGACAGACTCAGAGAAGCGCTCAGTTACGGACAGTGAAACTTGGGGCAGCACTGAAGAGCTGAAGAAACCAGAGGAAGACTTTGACAGCAGCATAGACAGCAGTGGCAAGTGGAAAGGCCTCCCCTCGGGGCTGTCTGAAGAGTCAGAGAAGGGGGGGCAGAAAACATCTCTCTCTGTATCACAGACCGGATCTTGGAGGAGAGGCATGACTGCACAAGTAGGGACAACTCAGTCCAGGCACAAAGCAGGAACAAGTGCACTCAAGACCCCAGGTAGGAAACATCTGTAGTTCAGATTACAGTGGTCTTAAAATAATTGATGGATATTATATATGTATACATACTATATGCATATTGTTCTCTCCTCCCATAAATTACTGCAAGCTCAGATTGTAATATTAAAATAGCTTTTCACTTCTATAACTTTTAGTTTGCTATATGCATAATAACAATTTATTAAGTACACGTGGGTTCATCCACAACAAGAACTGTTATTCCATCTTGTTGTGCTATCATCTGTGTATGTCAGCATCTGTTAATTCTTAGAAGTATTTTTGGACTCATCTGTGCCTTATCCTTATTCTCTAGAAAACCTTACCTTTGATAATTACACATATGCATAGAAATGGACAAATATTAGAAGCTGAGTCAAAAAGATTGAATATTCAAGGGAGGGGACTCCAAATGATATTTTTAGTTATTTCTGACCTAAAGCTGAATTATCACATGCTACATACTGTGGATGTTCTACAGACCACTGTTAAGTGATAAAAAATAGTAAAAAAGTGTCTTTTTACACACTTTCAGTGCTAAATGCCCCCTTACCTAATTTTGGAAGGCCTCTACGAAGTAGTAACAACTTCTGCAATCTAGTTTTGAAGCAAATATCCAAAGATGGTGAAAGAGATAATTATTAAAACCATCGAATCCTAATCTATAATTTTACTAAGGAAATGTCTATTCTCAGTAGAACATTTTCTGGAGCTTTTTCATGTCCTGACAAAATAGTACATGCTTGAACTCCTAGTTATAAAGGCAACTAACAAAGATCTCCTCAGAATAAATTCCTATCCTTTGGGACCCCCTTTTGTTTCTTTGCAATTTGGAACTGCTAAACATTGATCAGTCTCTGGCCTGTGAGACCCCTGAGGAGCACTGCCATGATGATCATATGGATACAGAAACTATACCCCTCTAATAGCAATTTAAAATGGAGATACTAAAAGGTTTGCTGCATGCCAAGCTAAGCTTTCCAGATGTTTTGCTCAAGGTGATCAGGCAGCAACTGTGCAACACAGAATTGAGGCCTTAACTGCTAATGATCTGTATGTTTGCTGGGTCAGAGTTTTATCTGTTTCATGCCATGTGCATCTGTTTGTGTAGCATAAAATGTATGCTGGATAAAAACATGAATGGAGTTGGTTCTGCAAAGCAGAACTAACTCTTTATTGCATTTTAGTTTCCTAAGAGAAACTAGGTCATCCACCTCCAAAGCTTCCATAATTACTTGAAGAGTAAATTAAAAACTTTGGTGTGTTTTAGGAGTTATTAGTGGTATACAATAGATGCTTAGAGATAAATTAGAATTGAAATGGCAGTTTTTTATCTATTTGTAAAACAGGAAGAGGGTACTTTCTGGTATAGCAGAGCATCTTACTTTGACCTTTCTGCATGTTACAATAAAGTTTTAGAAAATATGGAAGAAACATAGAAATATGTGTTATATAGTCACAAGCCTACACAGGACTGAAGAAAACCTCTCAGAAAATTCAAAAATCTTGAGAAGACATCAAGGATACAACAAAGACTAATTAACTTGTGTAATTGATATTGTTACAGATCAAGATGATTCATTCCATAACATAATTTCTTCCTGATAATTTTGTGTAACTAAAACCAGAACAAACTTAGTCATAAGCTAAAAAGATGTAATCAGTGAAAACCAAAGAATTCTATAAGTACCACTAATTTCTACATGCATAATTGATGTCAAACTTCAGGAGATGTTTATTACATGTAATGTTTTCTTTTCAAGTATTATTGCTTTCATATAGAAATACCGTTAATAGAAAAAAAAGTAGTCAAAATTCCTTATAGTTCATTCAAGATAATTTTCTACAACTACATTTTCTGCCTAGATATGAAACTGGAAGTCCTCAGGAATTTCAAGCTTTTAATACTTTAAACTTACCTGTAGTGTGTCATACCTGCTACAGATAGTTGATGGGAGACTAAAGACTAAAATGGTCTGTTTCCTTAGGGGAATTCTATTTGTGTATTTTTTCATTTTGAAATTGTAATCATACAGTCTTGAAATCAGATATTTAGACATTGCAGCTTAAACACAAGTGACCTTTCCAAATGTACTTTTACTTAGGAAAAACCGATGATGCAAAAGCTTCAGAAAAGGTGAAAACTCCCCTGAAAGGAGCCTCCATACAGCGATCTCCATCGGATGCAGGAAAAAGCAGCGGTGATGAAGGGAAAAAGCCTCCCTCTGGCATTGGGAGATCAACTGCTACAGGGTCATTTGGATTCAAGAAGTCTGGGTTAGGATCTTCTACCATAATCACCACAAGTGGAGCAACCATCACAAGCGGGTCAGCAACTCTAGGAAAAATGCCAAAATCTTCAGCCATCAGTGGGAAGTCCAACGCAGGGAGGAAGACGAGCTTAGACGGTTCCCAAAACCAGGATGACGGCGTCCTGCACGTGAGCTCAAAGACAACTCTGCAGTACCGAAGTCTGCCTCGCCCATCGAAATCCAGCGGCAGCGGGATCCCTGGCAGGGGCGGCCACCGCTCCAGCACCAGCAGCATCGACTCCAATGTCAGCAGCAAGTCTGCGGGTGCTGCTGCCACCAAACTGCGAGAGCCCAGCAAGATCGGGTCCGGCAGATCCAGCCCTGTCACCATCAACCAGACAGATAAGGAAAAAGAGAAAGTGGCTGTGTCAGATTCTGAAAGCGTCTCACTGTCCAGCTCCCCAAAATCCAGCCCAACTTCGGCAAGCGCCTCTGGCACACCGGGACTTAGACAGCCAGGATCCAAATACCCAGATATTGCTTCCCCCACGTTTCGAAGGTTAGTGCATTTCTATGATTCCCAGAAGTTGCAATATAAAGCAGGGATTTTCAATATGTTGAAGTACTGTGCAAAAATCCTTTTCAGGGAATATTTTGCCACAAACAAATTGAGTGCAGGAAAATAAAAGGGCAGTATTTTTTTCATACAACACAATTATTTCTTTGAGATTTGAAGACCGTTCCAGACTTGCAATGGCTTCTCCTTGAGGTTTAAGCATTTTAGGTATATCCCCATAACCACAGTTTGAAGTTTAGAAGGTGGACTCACTGATCCTTATGGGTCCCTTCCTACTCAAGATATTCTATGATTCTAAATTCAGCCACATGTGCAGTTTCTTCTCAATACTGTGGTAACCCCCAAAGGGAAGAAGGACACTATGTTCAGGCACATTCTCTTAATGGAACAGGCATCACCATATTCTGGATGGAGAACTGAAGAGCTCTTTAAATTATAAAGAGTTAGATTTGCTTTCACATTGTTGGCAGCGCCAGCTACAAATGCTTCATTATCTTAGCAGCTTCGTTACATTTTTCGACACAAATATTGGCAAGGCTAAATTTCAATTGTAAATGCTCTATTGTTACATCTCTGGAAGTATAAATCCAGATGAGTGCTCCATGAATTGGGATGGAGCACTTGCACTGCTGGAGAAAAAGCCAATAGTGCCCTCTTGTGCCAACTTACCAGAACGGCGTCTCCAGGCAGCTGGGGAGCTGAAGCTTAGTTTTGTGGGCTTGGTAAAATGTAAAACGGATTCTTATGTTATTAGACATGCTTACTTTACATCATGATAAGTTTTGCATATATTTACCTTTAATTTATAAGCTGTAAATTAATTGCAGCTTAAAATATTCCCAGAAATACATTAAAACATCACATGACATTTTAGTTCAAATTTTAGACGACTCTCAGTTTATTTTTTCATCATCACCATAGAATTTTCATATCTAGAATTGCTGGAAGATGTTATGTGAAAGACACTTTTCTCATTCCTGCCCTTGGAGACAAACTGAGCCCATTTAGCCATGTTGCAGTTTATTCTGTCTGAGTGGTTACTGCATGACTGATGACCACACGACCATCTGTGCAAAGAAACAACGAGGGAAATTTTGCACAAATACTTAGATGTTTATTAAACTATGAAGGATTTTGCAAGTGTTTGTTGCAATCATTTAAGCAGATTTGAGAAGTGAGGAGTTTAAAAGCTAATGACTTGGGAATGCCTAATTACTGAATTTGGGTGAAAGTGTAATCTGTTTATGAACTAATAAGACAAAAATGTGATTATTTTACCTCTCTCTGAGAGGGTCTCTGTGCAAAGAGCACATCTGAATAGGAGTGAATAAGAGCGGTTGCTAAAGAAACAAACCATGATTATTGTGATATGGTTAAGTGAATTTGAATTTGCGCTGCGATTGATCAACTAGGTAGGCGTGGTTTTCGTAGCAGTAATTGAAAATGTGTAGTTTGGCTCTTAGGATGTTGCGCCATGAATGTTTAATGTGGCTATCAGTTTCTCTAAAGCTATTTGTTTTACATTTAGGTTGTTTGGTGCCAAGGCAAGTGGTAAAGCTGCCTCTGCACCCAGTACTGAAGGTGTGAAACCCACATCGGCAATGCCCAGCCCTAGTACCACATTGGCACGGCAAGGCAGCCTGGAATCGCCATCCTCGGGCACAGGCAGCATGGGCAGTGCAGGTGGGCAAAGTGGTAGCAGCAGCCCCCTCTTCAGTAAACCTTCGGACTTAAATGCAGATGTTGTAAGCTTAAGTCACTCCCTGGCTTCCAGTCCTGCCTCAGTGCACTCTTTCACATCAGGTGGTCTTGTGTGGGCTGCAAACCTGAGCAGCTCTTCAGCGGGCAGTAAGGACACACCAAGTTACCAGTCCATGACTAGCCTTCACACCAGTTCCGAGTCTATTGACCTTCCTCTTAGCCATCATGGCTCTCTCTCTGGACTGACAACAAGCACTCAGGAGGTTCAGAGCCTGCTCATGAGGACTGGAAGCGTCAGATCTACTCTTTCGGAAAGGTGAGCTTGCCTATAGATATAGTGACCACGAAATAAGTGAGAGGCAAAAGGACAGGAGCCAAAAAAATGAACCCTCCACCTGTTTTGTTAAAGGGACACTGTTTAATTAGCAGCTTAGTCCTTTATGTGATAAAAGGAAGAAAGAAAAGAGAGCTGAAAGGCATTATAATATGGAATCAACTGCCTTTTAAGGTTTTACAAGCACTTTTTCTGTCTTGAGAATTTTTTTTTATTCCCTTGTTCTGGAGACAGAGAGAAAAGGGGGAATTTTCTCTAATTAAAGGCAAGTGTAAACAGCCAAGAGGCACATAATGATTGCTGCATGCTGGATTCACCTGCTGTCCCAGCATTTGGCAGTTCCAAGGCAAGTAAACCTCCAGCTGTGGGACCCCAGCTTTTCTCTTCCCATTAGCTCAAAGCCCAGGCAGAGCTGGTGTGCCCTGGTCTTCAGCTGACCAGTCTTGCCTTAAAATACTCAGGCTTGACAAGTTGCTTCTTAATTGTAATCATTACACAGATCCTTACTGAAGTGCACTTTCACTGGCAGGGAGACAGTTTACAACATGAGATCCTTGCTATATGGTCAGTCCTGGCAAGTGCCCAGAAGAGACAACAAAATGCATTAAGAGGTTTTTCTGTTTGCTCTATTAAACAATTTTTTGATGTGCAGATGTTTTACCATTTCAGTTACATTATAAAAGGTGCAACCAGCCTGGCACAGTTGAACCAAGACTTTTTTTCTTTTTTTTTCTTTTTTTTTTGGTGAAACGTTTATTTGGTTTTTGCAGGAGAGAAAAAATAATCTTTTCTAGGCACTAAGTAACTTCTGCTTCCCATGAAAACTTTCGGGATTTGACAGTGAAACTCTTTTTCACATGGGGACTGTAAAATCACTATTAAATATTTCATTAGCCTTTGATTCAAAAAAGAAAATTCTACTGAATCAGTCAGAAATATTTTAAACTTAATTAGCTGTTTAACAACACAAACATTTTAGGGAGAAAAGACCTTTAACATAAAACGTCAAGTTTTTTTGCCCTTTATATAAACGCAGAGATTTTTCAATACCCATCCTTTGCATAGAAGGAATTCACTTTCATTGAGCCAGTACTAAAAAAAACCCTTATAATCAAAACCTTGAGAAATCTGGATGGAAAATTTTCATAGATTCCATTTCCTTATGTTACATTCATAAGTATTACTATATCAGCTAAAAATCACACCTCTTACTAATAAAATTACAATTTATATTACTATTATTTACTAATATATTATTTATTTTAATAATTATAAAACACATATATGTACCAATATAACATATGCTAACAATATGTAGTATTGTTAACAATACAGTAGTTAAGAATACCCTGATACATGAGCAATTTGTAGTTTGCACTGTGCTTTTAATTTTTAAATAGGAATTTGAATTTGTGACAATATTTCTTAAAAGGCCGATTATTAATACTAAGCTTACAAAAGCCTTCACTGCCACATATATGGATGGTGAGGTCAATAGAATGATATGGACGAGTATGAATTTATGCCAAAAATCATATTTATACGCAGGATCTTAAACATCGCATTTCAAAAATTAATGGCTTGGCAGAAGTTCCTAAGCAACCCCCACTGCTAATACTTTATGTATTTGCTCAGTGACTTAATTTCAGTGGTTCCAAATACTTTGCCATTGGCAAAATTTTTAAGTTTCAGATTTGTCCATATGGGGATATTATGATTGAGTCCAGAGAGAGCTATTGTTCATGTTGATCTGGCCTCAAAACAAATATGTGTACCTAGAGTAAATGGTGTCATTTCTTGAATTATAGCCCCAACAGGGCTAATTCTATAAGTTTTGCAGTTTGATTTTTCTGAAAGGTCTGATACAAGTGCTGAGTTTCTAAGCTCTTTTATACATTAAAACTTTCATGTAGCAAAGTACTTTTTCACAACAAAAGACTTGCAATGCTGGAGACAGATATGCTTGGCAGCACATTATGTCCTTTTTTTCTTTGTAATCTCATATTTGAAATGCCTTTGACTATACTAATTATATCATGGAATAGCATAAAAAAATTATCTGCTAGGAAGTTTTTTCTTTTTCTTCAGTCACCCGAGAGCTTGCAAAACCCTGAATCAGCAGTCTTATAATCAGCTGTACTAATATAATGTAGGGACAAAATCGGAAAGACCGAAGTGCGCAATGAGGTGCAACTAGCAAGCAACATAAAGTCTATGCAGAGAAACTGAAGGAAAAACTGAGAGAGACGAGGGAGCTAATGACAGATGATATAAAAAAAATATGGATTTGTTTCATTGAAGCATTAGCTGTAATTTGATGGATAAACGTCAGTAATGGCAAGCATACTAAGAGGAGATGAAAGGGTTAAAGATATCTTTGGTTTACTGGTCCTGATGAACTTTTCATTTCCCTGCTTCAGACATAGCCTGAAAACCCTGGAGTCATTAGAATTGGAGAAAAGTTTTCAAAAGGTCTGTGATGAGGAAAGAGTGAGGAGGAGAGCTGGGATGGAGGGCAAGGGGAATACGGGAAGGTCAGTTTGCCTGGAAAAATACAGAAGATCTTAAACAAAATAGGTTAAGTAACAGATAACATGGGATTTGTCATTAACAGCCTTTTAAATAATGAAGACTAATTTAGTTAATTTGCAGGAAAACATTCTCTCTGAATAGAGGAAAAATACTAAATGCAATAAAAATCCTGAATTTACTAAAGCTTTAAGTGCTATTCCTAATAACGCTCTCATAAGCAAATGGGGAAAATAAAGGTGCTAGTTGTTAAAGAGTTACTGAAGATGAGTGATCAAAGGCTTATTAATCTGAAGGGATATAAGTGTGCAGGATATATTTGCATAGGTACAAAATGGAAAATAGTGAGGCTATTTTGCAGAATGTGTGTACAGAGTTGTAGTGCCATTGCTGGGACAAAGCATTTTGAAAATGAAAATATTGCATGTAAGTCTTAGAAAGTAGCTATCCCATTATACTTTTTATGTTAAGGCTTTAACTTGAGACTTTGGGACATCAAGTTTTAGCAAACAGCTGGAAAGAACGGAGAAAATGAGAACGTAATCTCAGGGTACATCTACATTTTCTGTGAAGGAAAGTAGCCCTTGACTGCCTCCAAAAAAAGAGTCACCTTTCATGGAGACAGCAAATCTGCAAGGTCTGTGCTATATTTGCCCACCTGTACCTCCAGGGATGATCAGATGTTGCCCACAGTTTTCAGGCTACCCACTGAGTGATGTTACAGCACCAACACAGAGCTGCCTGACAACTCCTGGAGTGAAGTGTTGAAGTTTACTCTAGCCAAATACTGCATCATTCAATGAGATTCTGTTGCATTCTAACAACCAGAAAATAGACTCATTAAAAGCAAGCAAAATATTTTCTTTTTCAGAAGGAGAGCAGATTTTGCATCTCTCTCAGACCTTTTTCTGGTTTTGCACTAGCAAGATTTAGAAAAGTCTAATTCTACTGTCATAGGAGTGTAGCTCCCTATATGGGAAGACACTTGCAATTTACCTTCAAATGATTTAGAGGGATTAAAATAATCATGTAGGTACTTATACTCTAAAATAAAAACATCTTCTGGTGTTAATCGAAAATATTACTAGTTTAGTTGTAAAATTTTCCAGGTGGACACATCTCCAGTAGTTCTTTCAAACCCTTAATTGCTGTTGAGCATTGCAAATTTGTAACTTTCTTCTGCTTGATCCCAAGGACATAGCAAGGAAGGCATAAAAATGCAGAAATATAGAAATAAACAGTGGTCTGATCAGCATTAATAGCTGCATTTTAAGATTAGCAGAGTGGAAGTGGGTTTTAGTTACATGACTGGCTTTCTCTAGTTTGTTTTAAAAGAATGTTTAGTTTTGAGTACTACAAAAGTGCATTGAAATCCACTTAAGCCCTTCAATTATTTTATTTTAAATATAATTTAAATTCTCATAATAACCTTTAAATTATCATAATTGATAGTTGTGGTTTTAAGGTGTGAAACAGTGCATCATGTATCAGATTTTCTTATATGCCTGGCCTTTTGCAGAAACTAATTTGTAAGACCCATATCAGCTTGGCCCAGCTTGTCATGGAGCTCTCTAGTTTTTTCTTAGCTTGCAATAATTTGTTTTATTCCCTAGCAGCTCTGAAAGAGTTAGATGTAGCTCAAGGATATGCTATTTATGGCCCTTTCCCAAGATAACCTCATCACCAAGGGCAGGTAGGAAAAGGAGGAATGTAAGGCTTCCTGTAATTTCCCTCATAGAAGTTGCAGTCAGTTTCAGCAGTGTAAAATAAACAAAAGAGAATGAGATACATTGGGATTGATAACTTCAGCCTACGTCTTCATTCATCATTTTGCAAGATTGCTTTTTCCAGTTTACATGGCAAAAGAAAATATCAGGAATACTATGATATTCTCACCCTCACTTTATATTGGTTTTTGTCCCTGTATCAATTGCTTCTTTATGGAAAGGACTGTCTTTATTATCATTATCAGCTTTAGAGATGTGAGGTAAATTAAGTTCTATTTACCAAAAGTCCAGTTTCTGTGGAAGCAAAGAGCCCAGCTTTTGGTGGATGAATGATTTCAGATATTAAAAAGATAAGGGCAGTTATTGGTCTGAAGTAATAGTTACATGAGACCATGCTTAATGGTTTAATACAATTATCTGAAATCTAGGAGCATCTTTGTAAGTTTTATTATTTTAAAAACACACAATGAGCATTTGCTACACTCACTTTAATGCAGTTGCAATAACTCCATGTTTACGTTAAGGAATATTCATCCCTATTTCATTTGAGCATCTGAATTCAAAAGATTTTTGGAAAATTCTGTAGTCACTCAACCTACTTATACAACTGGCATACCTTTTGGCTTGTGGATTGGTTTAAAGGAGCACTGACTCCATTATTTTTAGATAGTGTGCTACAGATTACTTTGCAATACGTACATCTCCATGTTAAAGTAATATTGGAAAATACATTGTTCATTTGAACTTTTAAGTGTTTGCATAAGAAACTGGTGTTATGATCATGTTTATTCATCTTGAAATTTAGAGGTGCATAAAGGTAAATAAAGAAACATCAAGCCCCCACTTTTCTCTGTGAAGAAAAAAAAAAAAAAGAGTGAATCATTCATTCAAATTCATTTTGTCTTTTTGCCAGCCATTCTAGGTCCTGTTAGTTATGTTGAGAGCAAAATGCTCCCGGAAGTGGACCATGAAAACTGGGCCTGTGCTGAAATACTGCTAATTTTCTCCTTCCATTTGCTTTCTCCAAATGCAGAACAAGGCCCTTTATTAAACTAGTAAAATTGTCTGTAAAATTTCCTGGTAGTAAGAGTAGTTTGGTTCCATTTGCCCAAGCTCTGATAGTAGTTCATTGTCCATGCCAACAGTGTTTTCACTGCCTTCATCTACTAGGATCAAGAATACATGACAGTAGGACTCCCATCACCCCCAGCACGATAGGAAACACCTTTAATAAGGGTATTTCTTGGGTAGCAAGGGTCCTAAGTTACTGCTCCTCTCAGAGGTGTGATTATGATATGTAATACAGAAGCTTTCAAAAGCCATTTTGCCATTTAATCCATATGGTGACACTAAGATATGTTCTAAAGGGAGAAAACTTTGCAATACTTACTTGATGATAACTAGTTCAACCCACACCAGCCAGAGACCAATTTACCAAGAGTTTATGATGAAATGCTCAAATGAAACTTGGAAGAAGGACTAGTGGGTGCCTTCTAGTGATGTGGTTTAAATGAGGAAAACTCCATGCATATATTTTGGGTCATCAGCCACTCTGACACTGTGTGCAGGAAAATGGAACAACATCGCTCTGGTGCCACTTTTCATTGTCCCCACCACCGCCTTACTATGTGGCCCTCAACAGCAGAAAGCCAAGAGTCTGAATCTTTAGGACATATTTCTACATGCAGAGCTGTCATTTGGCTTCTGGCAAGGCCATGCTGCCTCTTAGCAGGTGCCACAACCTTCATTTCTTTTAGAAATCTATTGCCATATCACAGGCAACTGTGAAAAATAAAGATTCATACTGTGACCATATGATTCTCACACAGATTGCAGAGCAAAGCTGTAGAAAGGTTAGAAATGGTAAAGAAGCACTTCTTTCTGACTTGGGCAGTCTCCAAATTGCTATTGACCCAGTCCAGAGCATGTCTAGATGAAAAATGAATGTGCAGCAGTCCATGTCCTATTGTTCCCTCCAATGAGTAAAGGATTTATCATGAAAGTTATATTAAAAAGCATTAAATGACCTTCTGTTATGCACACAAACCTAGAGCTTTAAAATTTGTAATTCTGTAAAGTCCTGTTTACTGTATGTCCTTAGGGATTTTTTTTGTTTTAACAGCATGCAGCTTGACAGAAATACACTACCCAAAAAGGGATTAAGGTATATATATTTTTTTTTGAGCATGACTGCTGCTTCTCTATTTTCCCATAACCTTTCCTACACTGCCTTTATTTTTCTTTCTCCTTTTGTTGATCCTTTTTACAACAGAGTTCTTGGAATTTCGATTCAAACCAGAAAATGTAAATTTTAACAATGGACTTTTTCTTTCCACGTCTGCCTAAGGAATAAATCTTCTTTCAAGATATACCATGGAAAGTAAATACTATTAGGGATCCTTTCCTTATGCAATGAATCTTAAAAGGCATTGAATCCTGGAGAGCTAAAAGAGACAGAACAAGAGATTTATGCAATGCAATAGGACTAATTATTGAAAACATTATCAAGAAAAACAAGGTTTTAGAGGTGGATCTGACTTTGAACTCATGCAAACACTCATGCAATTTGAACTGGAGAGCTATTAAAGGGTAGGGCTAGAAAATACTAATTTTACTCTCTAAGGTTTGTAAGTATAAAATGTGTGCTGCTCCATACAGTTTTCTTGGTCCTTATCCAGCAATACACAGAGTCTAACTTTGCTGCTGATTCATCACTAAATTCTGTCTTCATCACAGAAAACAAAATTTATCCACCCTCTTCTCTCCTCCATGGTTAAAAGAGTGGATCACTAGGTAACTTGGCTGGTCTCATGAGGCATGGAAGCCCATCTCCCCAGTCCATGAAAAAGATTTGTGCAATATATGTGCATGCACACAGACACTCTGCAGCTTTCCAATAACTGAAATTACACCATTAAATCTCATGAGTTGTGAATAAATATTTATGAAATTTTAAGATAGTGCTAAACTATTGTCGCTATAATGCACCTTCTGACCTTCTGCACTATCTCATCCTTAATAATAATTTAGTTAAATTTTCTGTCATCACAAAACAATCACTTTGGACTTGGAGAGAATGGAAAAGCTGGAAGACATTAAAGGCGTAATGGGGACCCTGCGAGGATACAATGAGATGATCGAGGTTTGTGGATGGACAGCTATAATGGTTGCTGAAAGCTGAAAGTGAATTAGAGTGGGAAAACTGCTTATAGGCATATAAAAATGATCAGTTAGCTCAGGAAAAAAAAAAAAAAAAAANAAAAAAAAAAAAAAATCAGTTTGATTTAATGTGCAGAGATCCCAGTCCAAAACTCAGATCCTGAATTCTCATTTTACCATCTTTCCAATCTGATAACCACTCAGTAACTCCCTGCTGTACCACAATTATAGGCAAAGATCATAGCTGTCTTTTTGAAAGAAGAAAGGAAGTAAATATTTAATAAGGACAAGATGGTTTACTGCTGTAAAATATTGTACAAAACCCCAAGCACAACACAAGAACTTACATGTTCATTTAATCTTCTCTCTAAGCAGAAACACTTGTGTCTCACAAGCCTGAAGCCAGAATATCAAAAGCCCTTTCTGCTCTGCTGTTTTGGGGAACACTGATGGCTCATGACAGTAGCAAAGAAGGTGTTCATTTCTCAGCAGGATATTGTCTGAATGAAGCATACTATTTCAGACATTGCTGAAAACAATCTCTTGATTAAGACCCACACTGTCTGCACATTTTAATGTTTAATCACTGCCAGAATTGCTCTTCTTCCAGCTCAGCCAAGGCTGGACCAGTGAGTTACCAGTTCTCCCTTGTAGTCCACATGTCATACTGCACTTGTTTTATTGGTTTACCATAGGAAGCAGTTGATGAATTATTTGATTGCCAAACTTCTTCCTTCCAGAGAACTTGTTTCTGCTAATTGTTTATTTTTCCTGTCCCTTTCCCTCCCCTCAGCTTGGGGCAGAACACCCTGTCAGGTAGCATTCAGAGCAGCAGACCACATGCATATGACCATGAGTAGCTGTCATTACGAATGCAAACTCCTTTCTCAGAGTTGTTGATCTGTTTCACTCCTGTCGTCTAATCAATTGCCCACATGATATGTGACAGATGTCATTTTGTAAGTGGCTGCTAACTTTCCTTGGCTTCTATTCTGTCCATTCCCCATCCTAACCATACAGCTTCCAAGCTTTTGCCACAACCTGTACACTTCCTATGGCTTTGAGGTCCTTTTCTGTCAGCTCAGTTGTCTGTCTGCTATGGTGTATCGTCCTGTCTCTTCAAAAGAAGGAAATGCTGTTTTGGGGAGGGGGATGAAGAGTAAGGGGGAGGGTTCAAGTCCTGTATGTTTTCTGTTGTAACCCAATGGTAAATTGTACCTAGTTAAAATCTCTGGTGATAATCCCTTGACTAGACTTGATGTTTTCATAAGGATTTGTTCTCTTTAACTGGTGAAGGGTATTTATGTGACAGCTGTTTCTTTCCAAGACATCACCTTGTCATTGTCGTGAGTATGTCAGCTGTGGTTTTTCAGATACGCACCATCATCCCGGCAGACAAGTCAGGAGGAAGGCAAGGAATGGCTACGCTCCCATTCAACTGGAGGCCTGCAAGACACTGGCAGTCAGTCCCCGCTTGTTTCTCCTTCAGCTATGTCTTCATCTGCAACTGGAAAATATCACTTTTCCAACCTGGGTAAATGTTGTTTCCCTTCCCTGTTTCTCCCCCTCTGTAACAGAATCATAAAATTCAACTGTACGTATTTCTTAGTCTGCCAGACAAGGTAGTTTATTTTTAACATCTTCATCGTCATATTGTTGTACCTCACTAATGAGGGGAAACTCATGGTGTGGTTAATGAAGTGGGTCGAAGTACCACCTATTTTGCACAGAGAAAAATAAAAAGCACAGATTCTTTATGACTTGACCAAGGAAATAAATTTTGAGGGGTAGCTGGAAATCAGCTTCTAGTTCAAAGCTGTTCATCTTTTAGGTGATCAATGGATCCTTTTCATTGATTTTAGTGAATGTCAGAAACTAAACATTGCATTTTTCCTTCATATAGGTTGAGATAGACCTTTGAGATAGACCTTTCTAATGTGTTTCAGTAGCTGGACCTGGCTATAACTGCACTGGGCCCAATCTAAATCCTATCCTTGAATGCAA
Organism: Promerops cafer; assembly: GCA_013398275.1. NCBI lineage: Eukaryota > Metazoa > Chordata > Aves > Passeriformes > Nectariniidae > Promerops > Promerops cafer. Next base: position 1,247,699 of record VZSE01002020.1, on the reverse strand, counting down.
TATAGTATTTTGGGATGTGAGTCGCATTGCAGTTTTATTTGATTATGAACCAAGGTTTAGATTTGGTTCTTCTGATTCTCGTTTCAAATTAATCCAACACAAGTTAAATTATTTTATAATTTTATTTCTTTCTTTAATTCTGAATAAAAACCACTTATCTGCACTGCACTTGACACATACCTAGGTTCGCAGTGAGCTTTTTATGGTTTAGACCCTTACTGAGGAATTAGTAACAACCTTTGAAGCATTAACACTTCTATCTCTCTGTCACAGTTTATGGCATCTATATGTTACACTCACTCAAAAGAAACTTGATCAGACATACACGTTAGTCTTTATTACATACAGGAAAAGAAATTGAGCTAAGCTGCTTTTAAAAATGAAATTGGATCCTCGCTAAACAAGCCATTGCTTTGAATTTTTCTCCTGTAGTTTTAGACACAGCTCTTTGTAAGCAATATTTTTGCACTATATTATTTTCTGTTTATAATTATCTTCTTTTCTTTTTGTTCCTAGTTCTTGTGAACTCACAATAGAGAGCAATAAGATCATGGGGTTTAAATTTTTTTTGTCATTGTCCTTTGCTTTTTTCCAGTTTTCATAGCCCTATGGAATAATTTGCTCTCAAGACACAGCTGTTCTGGTAGTTTGTAACAATAGGACACATCTTGGATGATCTAAAATAAACATCCAAACACTGAGGCTGAATTTGGCTAGACAGTTAGCTTTTACTTCTAGGCACTGAGATTGTGTGGTCCAGGGAAACCATAGCCAGGCTTTCCTTCCTACTGGCAAAAGAATTTTGCAAAAGCTTCAAAAGTAGGCTCATCAACATTGTTCTCGATTTCAACTATGTCTGACTACACCTGTTTATTAGTATGAGATGCCACTGTGGCCTGTGCATGAATATTTAACCTATTATAGTGATAAGCGCTCCTGAAAATCAAAGGATAAATGTCTTGCATATGCAAATAAACTTTGATCTTAACAGCACTCAGTAATACAGGTATATAACAATAAAATACAGATACTGATTAATTAGAAGAGCTGTTTATAAAGTACTTATGACCTCTTATTCCTTTTTAACTTTTGAATCTCCCCCATTGATTTTCTGTCTTGGGCTGCCAAAGGGTGTTCAGACACCAGTGTTAGTGTTACCATGTGTTTTACAGGATTACTAGCTACATTGTCATTTAGCTCCAGCTCCTTTGAGGCCATCTGCTCCACCTTTTTGTTGAAGCTTTAAATGTAGGAATAAAAGCTTTCCATTTTCTCAACAGCATGAAGTCTACCTAACCGTGCTAGTCCTACATTACAATTTTGTGCAGAACCAAATTTCACTTAATGGAAATGTGCTTCATTAATAAAGCTTTTTATTCCAGTGAGTCCTACCAACCTATCACAGTTTAACCTTCCCGGACCCAGCATGATGCGTTCAAACAGCATCCCTGCACAAGACACTTCTTTTGATCTCTACGATGACTCCCAGCTGTGTGGCAGTGCTACGTCCTTAGAAGAGAGACCACGAGCAATTAGTCATTCAGGTTCATTCAGGGACAGCATGGAAGAAGGTAAGACTGAGTAACTGCTTAGATCAGCAAACACATCCCAAAATAGATGTCCAAAGCATAGTAAAATTTTAAAATATTTCTTCTCTGCCCTGCACCACAAAAAATATAAATGATTTTGTGAAGGTTTTTATTAATTCTGCTGAGTTGTACTCACAAGCCTTCCTTATCCTAAAGCATGGGAGGTATTGCTTTCACCCGGTAATAAGCAATGCTGTGTGTATCTCATACAGGTACAAATCCTCTATCAGAAATTTTGGAGAAAAGGAAGCCATTTTTGGAAAACTGTTCTTTTTTCCTCTAAATCCAAAATGTCTGAATGTACCTTGACTACTGTGTTTTCTGGTTTCTTATTCCTACTTCAATGCTTCCTTTTTTTTCCCCAAGCATGAGTGCTACTTAGCATCTCCTTTCTTTTGTAGTCATTTAATCTCCCCACTTTCCTACAGCCTCCTACAGCAAACACCATGTGGATTTCTGTATTGAAATTCTGTAATTTAAACTGACCTCACTACTTTATGCAGATTATTACTGTCTGCTTTCTTTAATGCTATCTGCAACATCTGGAACTTGGTAAATATTTTTTTGTTTGGTTTTGGGTTTTGCTCTTTTTCATCCACAGGGAACCTGATAACTCCTAATTAAATGCATTCTAACATCTTGTTCTGACTAACATTTCTGGTAAATCTGATTATTTGCAGAATTCCCATGAGTGAAAATTCTTACACCCTTTAATTAAACAAAAAAAAGACAACTGAAATTCCATGGAATTCATTCTATAACACTCATCTTGTTTACTGCTAAGTGATGACAATTTAATTTATCTTTATAATAGGCAAATAAAAAAAGTATTGCCTTAGCCCCAAAGGTCATAATTATGTGATAAAAAGGGGGGGGAAAAGTCCTAGATAAAACAACAGACAAATAATACTTCTACTTTTTTATTCCTTTTGCTGTATTTTAGATGATAGATCAGGCAGACATCTGGGTATGTAATACTAGCAGTAGGGTGCAGGACAGCTCCAGCTGTGAATTGTCAGCACAGAGGGGATGGCTGACTGCACAGAAGAATATCACATAATTCAAGGACAGAGCTGACTACAGACCCTTTGCTGAGGAATAGAATTATCAAAGGAAACACTGGAAGAATAATAGAGAAAACAAAGCAATTTATGCATAGAAGAAGAGGTGTTAAATGTAGAATTTCAGTAATGGGCCACCAGCGACTTTGATGAAAGCTTTTTCATTGGTTATGTTTCACATCCAGCTGGAGTGGATAACTGTGATCAACCTGAGTAAATGAAAGTCAATGCAGCAGTAATAAACAGTTTTCAGCAGCTTACGATCATTAGAGATTAACATGAAATGATTCTGTTAGAAGGTCAAATGTATTTCAAGATAGGAGCTCTGAGGAAGGTTAAAGTGAAACAAGAGAGGTAATGCATAGAGCTACTGTGTATGAATGCAGAATGGCAGTTTAGCTGAGATACTTAAGGCAGAGACTGAAAACCAAACATACTTTGGAAGCCACTCCATTTCAATGGTCAGTGCACCACATTTCTACAAATACAAAACAAGATTTAAATTCCATTTGGCTAATCCAAGTATTCTTGTAGTGTCTGGTTTTTGCAGACAGGTAGCTATTAAAGCAATTTTTTTTTTTTTGTAATCAAACCCTGGCAAATTATAAATATCAAAAAATTTCTTGTGACACAAAAATAAAAAGGGTAATGAAATAAATTATCTTCTTTGGAATTATCTGTGGGTATAGTCTTCCTCAGGAGAGTCATCAGAAGCAGAAAGGGGCAATTTTTTTACCATTTTAGTCTTCATTTACCATTTCCAGGTAGGCCAGGAACCCCATTTCTTAAAGTGCAGCCTTGCAACATTCTCTCGAGGCTCTTTAGGCTGATTCCACTGAGGATTAGGGGAAATATGGCACTACCCCTCACAGTTAACCCTTCCCATGGACTACAACTGCACAGGTCAGCATTTCTGAGGAAAGCTTGGGAGCTCACCCCAAAATGTGAACAGCTCATGGAATATGAACTGTTTTCCAAAGCACAGGCTCTTACTAAAATCATTTGCTTAGCTTAGGACAGGTGTATAAACAGTACAATTTCTGGTTTATCTGAAAAGTGTATTTATCAAGTGATTTCTTGTCAAACCAACAAAAGTGATGCTTGGTTTGCTGATAATAATACAAAATGTCATTGGCTCAGTCACCTGCCTCATACACAGGAAAATGTTTTTTCTGTATTGGACAATCTTTCTAAATGCAGGGAAATCTATCAATAGCTATTCTATACTGATAGCTCATAATTACTCTTTGTGGAAAATTGGTTCTCGTTTTAAAAATTTGTTTACTTATTGAGCTACACAGGGGGATTTTTGTGCTTTCATCAATATTTCATGTTATTTTCCTTTTCTTAAAGTACATGGGTCCTCATTATCCCTTGTCTCCAGCACATCCTCTCTCTACTCTACGGTGAGTATCGATATTTTAGAAAAAAGTTCTGCCTGCCTCTGTTCTTGTTCATTGTTTGTGAAAATTTCAATACTTTGAGATCTAGAAAAATTAGAATTTTACGGCAATAAAGTAGGAATGTTTATTTTCAGCTTCGTACTACTGCATACTATTTTAGAAAGCATTATTTTCACCTTTTTATGTGAACTGCTTATAAATGTTTAAAATCACCCAGTATACATTTTGAAAGATTAAAAAAAGGTGAAAGTCTAAGAGTGTCTCTTTTATGGGGATACTTATGCTATTGTAGTTGACCTTTTTGAGTCATTTTGCTTACTTTCAGCTAGTGCACAACTTAGAAAATTATTTCTATCCTGGCACTGTTTGAGGTAAACTTCTTGAAAACCACAAAGTTGCCTTAGGGTAAGGGGGATGTAATATGGAGTTTAAGTGTCTACTGATTTTTCTTGCAAGTGGCAGCATTTAGATGTTATTTACAAAGAGAAGAATCACTTCCTAAAAGTTTAGTCTTCATTACTTAGATTAATTAGATTGGGTAATATCTGTCTCTATCTCCAGAAGTTCTGCTGGGTTTGATTTTTTTTCCTCTATTTTATTGTTTGGTTTGTTAATTTTTTTTTTAATCTTATGGGGTTTTTTTATATTTTGCATCATTTATTGCTTCAGTTGTTCTACTAACAGGAAATCATCCATAGGGGAGCAGTTGAACAAGTTTGGACATTCCCTTGCTGATACACAGCAGTTGCTTTGCAACCTCGTCACTAACTACAATTACATGTAGCTCCTTTTCACAAGAGAGCAACCCACTTACCTGCTTTCATCTCATGCATTCATGAACAGTGTGTGTCCTCTCCATATGTCCAGGTGTTGAATGGTGTCAGCTGACATTCCAGAGATGGACTCCTCTACCCAGAGCCAGCACCAGTTCTTGCCTAGGAATACCAAGCTCATGCAGTTTGATGCATTTGTAGCACGTGGTAGCTCTGTCTCAATGCTAAACTCATGTTAGCTTGAAAAATATGTTGTATCTGTGCACAATGTTGCCTCTCCTAGTTCTGTTTAACCATAAAAAGGTTCTTACAAGGGCATATCTAAAACATCAAGTACACATGCCTTAGGTTTTTACAGTTGCAAGTCATTCCAGTCCAGACCAGTCATGAATTATTTGGAAGCAGGAGAGGGGAAGTGAAGGTGGGAGGTGTAGAAAATATATATAGGCTGGCTACATGTGAGGCATGACTAATATTCAGAGTTAAGCCTTTCACTTATGTTTTGGTGGTTGAAAAAATCTTCAGAACTATTTCCCTGTTTGTGAGACACTACAATCAGTTTGCATGGGAAGGTGTATCAAAAATTATAATTCAAGCTTTGATGTCAAATTTTAGAAGAATGTTATGAAAATGATAGATGAAAAAAATCAAGCTATATAGTGATGCAGGATGCTTTCAGCACCCAGTAAGTGAGTAACTGAAATATCTGTGCTCTGATGTTGTGTACTGTAGCAAGAAGTTGCTAATACTTGCTATTTATATATCCTGTTATCTTTCAACACAGTATCTTGGAAATATTAACTAAACCCCATGATAGTAAAGAGTGGTATTTTCCCTGCAAAATAAACTTTAAACTGTTTACCCAGGTTCCTACTATAAATATCTTCTGACTGTGAATTCACATTGCAGCTGAGCCCCACTCCTTAAGTAATGGATTATGTAGGCAAGATAATGGAAGCTGCAGAAAAATCTGAAAAGGGCCAGAAATAAATTGGTATCAAAAAACTACTAGGATTGACTTTTAGCAAAGATTTTTGATCTGAATTTCTCCTGCTTGAGCCCTCTGTGAAAATAGTTTAAACTTTTCAGCAATTAAGCAAAAGATGATGCACAAGTGGAGTAGAAACCTGAAAAGTCTAACATCACATCAGCTGAGTGAAGAGGGCAATGGGATAGCTTCACAAGGTTACCTCAATTAAATGTATTTATCAGATTCTCAGGCACTGTCTTAAGCTTTAGTGCTAGTGTTTTCTGTGACCTAATTACTGGAGAAATTCAGACAAAGTACTAAATGAAGATCACGACCTTCATGTATAATTACCAGAGGTTAGTTGAAAATCTTCAAGTTATTATCTGAAGATTGTTTCTTTGAGAATTAGAATATGAGATTCAGAGGAGACATTTCATTATTTTCTGCCATTGAATAAGTCCAATGACACAAAAGTTCTGCATTCACTACTATTTTCTGTGTATATTGGCTTTCTTTTTGACTTGCATTTGGGTTTTCAGGACTTAACTTACATAGACTGGAAATCTAGCTTGTAGAGATATGCATGTACAGAGACGTCCATTTTGTTTCACAGAAAAATATACCATGTAAGGAGATGTAGTAAACTGATTCAGTTTTGGCAGTGAATACCTTTAGCCCTGTGAGTAATTGAAAAAAATATGATAGGCTGTCTACTATCTCCTCCTGTTCAGTAGGTGAAACACTTAAATTTTCACATATTTAGTTAATTGCCAATTTCCCGCACTGGTTCTCAGCATTAGCTACGCTTTGACTCCCTAGGCTTCATTGATTGTGCTAAGCCACACTCAGGGGAGTTGTGTAAGGACATGTAATTTGTACTTTAATATTCTAAGTCTTAAAAAAATGAAAAAAAAAATCCTTGCAAGGATGGCTTGAATGTGTATGATGGAGAAGTAGAGTGAGAAAAATAATTTTTTTCCTTTTAGAGCCTACTGGAACAATGGCTGAATCCTGGGTTACAATGGTGTGAGCATGAACTTAAGTAAAAACTACTCAGATGTATTTGGTTGTCAGATTCTATTTGTTAAGCTGATAGTACGTCCAAAATCCTGGTCTTTCTCATTCATTTACTTCCTTCACTGCCCACAAAATCTGACTTGTGGGAGCCAGCTCTCTGAATCCAGGGAGAGGCAACGCTTCCTTGTGCATTGAGGGAGTTGTCTGGTAACAATATGTAGCAATGCCTTCATCAGCAGGTTTGATGCTCCAAGGACAAGGACCATGTCCCCACATGGTAGTTTTAGGAAAAAGTCACCAACCCTAATTTTTTGCTTTTGTTGTCACAGAAGAAATCATAAGGGGACATTGTCACCTCAATCTCTTTGTGACTCTCCATGCACTACATATTTGATGTAACAATAATGAGAATTGAATATAATCTTTTTTCTGTAGGCAGATCTCCTTTTTGCAAACATAGACCAGAAAGTTAGTGTGTTACAGTATGTGTGTCACGTCAGTGCTGGAAAAAAAAAATCATTATACTAAATCATCCTCACATAGTGATGTGTCAGGTGTTAGAGTAGTTTCAGCCAAAAGCATTTCTAAGTGTTGCCAAGGTAAATATCATGGCATCACAGTATGTTTAGTGACTGCTAACAGATAAGCATGTATGGAAAGGCATTTTCCAGAAGTCTTCTCCCCTTACTCAAGGTAAAGCAAAAAAAAACCATTTCTGTTATAAATCATTAAAATCCTAACAGCCCAAAATTAATGCCTAATACAGGCTCAAAGTCAGCTATACTAATTGGTAGTAACACAGAATAAGACAGTCTGATGCCAGAGAATCTTCTGAAGAACCCTTCCTGTGGATTTTCTTAGTGTTTCTAATGTTATTTATAGATAATTGCTCTACGTACATTTTCCTTCTGTTGCTTCTCTTCCAGCTAATGTAGACTGCTTCTCTGAACGTGGGCCACTTCAGATCATGGGGTGGATTGATTTCCAGAACATTAACTGATTCTTATTTTATGTTATGAAAGGGTTCCTTCTTCATGGCATGGCATTCTTTTCCATTAGAATCCCACTGAAGCAAGATTTATCTGTCCACCAAATGTCTCCTGAATAGGACTAATCCAATGCTTAGAAACTGAATGACTTTCAAAGGTTTGCCTTGCAGGGGTTTAGTTTCTTAGCTTGTTGAAAAAAGCTGCTGAGTAAAAAGCTTCAATATATGACACAATACATTGCAATACAGAAAATATCTAAATTATTAAATTATATTAGCAAGTTTATTGAAAATGTTAACATGCCTTGATAGCCCTTAATATTTTGGTCAGTACTCTGTATGGAAGAAATTACATTAAAATGCAAGTTCCCCTCACCTTTCCCCATGTATATTTTACAGGTATGCTGTCAACTTATCAGGGATTACTTATTATCATATTAGGAACATTTCTTAGTACGCAGTAAAACAAATATAAATACAGGACCCCTAATAATCATTGCAGCATAAACGTTTTTTGTGTCAGATTAAGGCCCATGCAGTGAAAGCATAGTAAATTTTTGTTTGTATCTTAGAAATGTAGCTGCAGTTTCTGCAGTTCTGGTCCTGCTCTCCCTTTCTCCACCATTTGATTTTGTCAGTATGCTGGCAAGCTCTTTGGGGTTTCAGTTGGAACTTTGCCAAGCAAGTTGAAAAGAGTTGCATTTATTGTTTTTACTGGATACCTTCCTTAAATGTAATGGGTGTGTGAAGCTATTCATTTCACTTCAGTGTAGCTGGCTTTTATGTTCTATTACCGCAATTACGTTGCACACTGGTTCTAAACCGTTTCTTCTTTGTTTTCTTCCAGGCAGAAGAAAAAGCACATTCAGAGGTAAGAACTTTTCTTCACTTTTATACTTCTGTAGTGCCTTATATTATTTTATAGTTTATTGTTTACCTGCTTTGGCTAAACTGGTGGGGAGAATACACCCTGTGTCTTTGCGTCACTTTTTTAGAAGTATTGGTGAAAACCTGGGGCAGCTTTTAGTGTACTAGAAGGGGTTTTCGTAGCATTGTGCTGAAGAAAGCCTCCTGGCTGTCATTCTGAAAAGATGAAAAAGATCAGTGAGAACTGGGCGTTGAGTGGAGGAGTTGAGATAGGTCTTATTTCAGACTTAATACCACTCTGTGCAGGATCTAAGGGATTGTGCAATTCAAGGTAAGGTGCTGCCTTTCAGGAGGGAAAATACTTCAAATGATCGCTTTGAACTTCTCTCCCTCACATTTTGCATTATATTAAATTTCTGAAACTGACCACTTTGATGGATTTCAGAGCAATGCAGATTGATTTCAGATATAAATCAAATTTGACATGGAAAATAGCTTCTTTTTCCTCGCAGAGTATAAGAATGGGTGAGAAGCCTGGGTCAGCAGCTGGATACAATTACAGCCTTTCTCGAAATGAAGTCCTGGTTGTATTAAAAGGGCACCAAAGAGTAGCAGCAGTAAAATACAGCACCAAGGGGTGCATTTCCACTTCACAGAGCTACATGCCTTCCAATTCCTGCATTTATGCTGCTCCTGTTTTTACTATTCTAATCAAAGAAAAAGTCAACAAAAAGATATTTTGAAGAAATTGAACAAATAAACATATGCTTCCCTCCTTGCTGCAGTATATTTCAATATAATTTCATCTAAGCTCACATTTCTTGAAACAAAGGAGCTAAAGAGGCATGCCACAGCTCAGTAGTGTAAATTCCAATTCCTCATTTTATTGCTTTTTATATAGGGCTGTATATAGAGATGAAACAACATTTCTTTCCTGTGTGTGTCTACATGATGTTTTCTCAGTATCTGGGTCTGCTTGAGATGCTCTTCCAGGAGATGCTGAACAGCACTTCATGAGACCTACCTTTGTGAAATTGCAAGAACATGATGACAGTGTAGCTTAAGCTGGAATGTCAAATAATTGCATTTAAAAACCAAGGAGAAAACTTGGAAAAATCAAAGGGTCAGTCCAGGATGGGGAGCAGCTCAATAATCTGCCCCTGTTGCACTGAGCTAGTGTAAATGACTGAGCCATTTTTTGTGTTATAGAAGTACAGGAACATGTTCATGTTGCTTGAGGAATACTCCTTGTGGGTTTTCATGGGAGTCATAAAACTAAAGTACTGCAATGGCCGTTACTAGTGACTGTAAATGTTCCCTGTCCTAGGCTGGTTTTACCCATTTTACTTCTCTAGTCTGGAATAATTTGTGTCTGAATATGAAAGGCTCTTCAAAGTGAAACTCCATTCTGTGCTTGATTTCAGTACAATGCCTAGAAGTCCCTGTATGGTCTCAAATAGGGTTAAATGAGCTTAAAATTATGTGCAGTCTTCATGTTAGGTATCTACCCCAGCTGAAATGGAAACAGATATTTTTCTTAAGGAGTCTGTTTCTCATTAAAGGATAAAAGAGTCTTGAGTTTATTTTCATGTCAAGAAGCACATTTAAAGCTACATTTATTTTTGTTGAGTTGGCAAGCAAGTTTTTGAATACTAGATAAGGTTTAAAGAGGTTGCATATTTGAATTTCAGGGACTGTAGGAAGCATGTGTTAGAGAAAAAAAAAATACTGCTTTACCTCACCTAATTTTAGACATCCATAAAGAAAAAATTTGTGTCTGAGGTAGCCATCAAAGCCTTCTTCATGCCAGGCAGCGTGAGAGTACATTTTTCACATTATCTTAATCTAATGTAGACATTCAACATGTGTTGGTTGCGTCATGTCTACAGTCAGGCACAGTGTACCTCACCCAAATCAACTCATGTTTCAAAACCTCAGGCCACATCCAGGGCGGCTCTCCTTGATTGCACTAAGCATATGTTTGGAACTTATGGGATTTGGTAAGAACCCATGACATTTCCCTTGCAAAAGAGGATAGGACATACAAAGTAATTAAACATTTGCCCATATGTGCTCCCTTAACTGGAATCCCGGCTCGTACACCGGTGAAGTGCTAGAAAACATTTGGAGCAACACTGAGAGACAACTTTTAATAATTTGTATTTCTGGATAGTTCTGAGATTAAAATTTGAAGCTAAGACATTGTAAACCTATTAGTTGTCTCTCAAGAAAACATACAGAATAACCACAACAAAAAAGAATACTGACAGCAGTCTGTTGTTTCTCTAGCAAATTCAGAAACTACGGAGAGAGTTGGTTGCATCACAGGAAAAAGTTGCTACCCTTACTTCTCAACTTTCAGCAAATGTAAGTATTTTTTATTGTGATGATAATTAGTATCAACAAATACATTATCAATAGCTCCTACTCAACACATAGTCTTTGAGACTTTTACTATTTATTTATTTATTTGTTTGGGGTTTTTTTTTCCAAGTTAATGACTTCATTAAATTTCTATATTACCCCAGCTTCAAGAAGAAGTAATCTTGTGGAAATGGAAAGTAGACAGTGGAAATGGAGAGTTTCCACACTTTGAATGTGACAGTTCTGTCCTGTTCAGTTTCACCCTTTTCTCAGAATCAATTTTAAAAAAAGGCCAAAAGTAAGGAGACACAGCCAAAGAAAGGCATGATTTGCATATTCTAATAGAATTCATTGGTTTCATTTCACAAAGACAAACCCTGCAAAATGCAGTCAGGTGTGAAGCAAAGCACAATGTAGAAGTGTATATATAGGATTTATATGCTACAAAAACAGTGCTGATATATAACTAATTAAAACTGGGCTATTTCACAGAGAGCTTCCTGGTGTTCCTTCCAATTGACATGTACTGGTAATATGAGTTAAAGAACATGTTATCTGAAATTAATGCCAGATACAGAATGTGAGCTATAATCCTGTCTGGTTGCTGTGGTTTCAGGTGAAGTTACTGAACAATCTAGTATTGTGGTTTTTAAATGCAATTCAGACAATAATTATCTTTACTGCTGTGAGGGAAATCTGAAATGCAGTTAGAAGGATGTATCATTTTGCAGTTCAAGAAAGTACTTTCATGATATCTTAGGCAGCCCTTAGAGTGCCCTTCTTTGAAGTGTAGGTGTCCTGAATATTTAGATTTATAAATACTGCTGATTTTAAGGAAGTTATTTCATGTTGTGAGAAAATAATCTCTAGCTCTGTGAAATCTAATTGTTCACGTGTGACTTCCACGCATGAAAATGTGGAAGAGCTATGCTTAGCACTTTCTTCTCTGTTCAGATGGCTGCAGAGTACCTGTGGGTATTTGTGCACCTGTGGCATTGTAGGTTGCCAGACTCTTCTGAGTACTGAGAATGAACTAGTGAATCAGATGATGTGGGACATTGTGATGTTTGTAAATTCAAAACCTGGATTCCGAGTTGGGTTTTTCATTTGAGAATGTATAGCTAGAATAGCCAGCGTATCTATATTGGGTATGGGGTTCCTTCACTCACATGTTTTAGACACTGACCTTCATCTTTACCAGTTCAGGCAGTTCTTCATTCACCTTTCCTGAGAGCAACAAACTGAAACCCACACTGAGAGGTCAGAAGAGCTAAATTAGCCTGCTTTGGGTATGTGTGTTTGCTAGCGAGTCTGTTGTTCTCTGCAGGGCACTTTTCTTTCCACCACAAATGCAGAGGTGCATGGATGTAGAGAGCACAGGGAGGTGATCCCTGGCTGGGCTTGTGACACAGCATAGTCACAGACACAGACACAGACACATCCACCCTGAGTGCCCTGATGTTATCTAGAGGAGTTATCTTGATTCCAGCGAGCCCCTGATTTAGTGAAAGTTGTGTCTGCACAGTCAAAAGTTGGACTAGATGATCATTAAAGGTCCCTCCCAACCCAAACCTTTTCATGATTCTAAATAGAGGTGTCATATCAGTAAAACTACATTATTTGCCTGTGGTGGGCTTGTGCTCAGCGCCTGTTCCAGGTTATAATGCAGGCCCCTGGTACCACTCCTCTCTTTACTCTGCAGGCAGAAAAACAGTTTTCCCTTCTCTCCTTCCACTGGCTCAGAACAGAAAACAAAAGCATATTCTTTCTAACTGCTGTGTTGAAAGGAAGAGTTGAAAGATTACTCAGTCTCCATCACTTTTCATCCAACCCAGAAATGCTGTAGTCTGTAATATGGCAACAAGTGCAATAAGGTGAGGATGTCAGAGCATTCTTTGCAGCTGAGAAAGGGAAGCCATTGTTTTTATTGTTTGGGCAAACGATATCCAATCTCTCCTCAGTCTTATTTAGAAGTCCTTCACTACACCTCTGGCCAATATTCTTTTCTATCAAATAAATACCATGCAGGATGGTTTCTAATAACATTACTTATTCTAGACAAATTGTCAAAGGCAGATCCAAGTTATAATCAGATTTGATCCATAATTTGAAGAAACTGAGTCAAGTTAAAAATGGGTATTTTGGCTTGGTTTTCACTCAAGCTAAATCAGCTGCATGGGTAAGAAATAAATTTGGGTTGATCTGTATAAATCAGATTGGATTGTTGGGAATCTGTTCCTCAGGCTCTAGGCTAGGTTTCTGAATAGCTAGCAAGAATGCTTTTCTACTGATCTAACTGTAAGGACAACATTTTCAATAGGATAGCTAATATTATATGCGTAGACATCTGTTTTTCCTATCCAGAAGTATCACATTTGGTTAATTTAATCATGTTCTTTTGACTGTTACACACCTTCTAATCCACTCCATGGAGATATTCTTTAAACCTATAAGCAACCCTAAGGCTGATCCATTTTGCACATGCATTTTTTAAATTATACAAGAGGAATCTTTCCTCTTGCCAAATCCCCAACATGTAGAAATTCCTTCAAAATTAAATTTCTCAGGAGCATGAAACTTAGTGGCTTCAAAATCTCCAGGCATGAAGAAAATTATATTCACAATGAATATCGTCTTAAAAGACAAGTAGATATTACTGGATATTGGGAGTAAATATTTTTGGCAAGATGTTCTCATGAGATACATACTTTACAAAACAAAAAAACCTGAAAAATATTTCACAATAAACTTGGTCCAGAGTCTATTCTCTTCTGTTTCTGGTACAGAACTTGTAAAGTATTAAAACAACACTTCCTCATGAATCCAAACGGACAAAAGAAACCATCAAAAATGTTTTTGCACTCCTTCTGTCAGTCCTTCAAGCACTTTATGAGAAGAAATTCTGCAAAGTATCTCTTAACAATCAGAAATAAAATCCAGCTTGAAAGCAGAGAGTATGTTCAACGATTTAATTGTGATAAAACAACTGAAATCTAGTCTGCTTACAGAATTGATGTTTAAATGCCAGTTATTAAGTACTTTTCATAAAAATTCTGAAAGTTATTAAGAAACAATTGGCAACCTAGATGGCTTTCTAAATTTCATGAACTTGTACTGCCTTAGGAATGTGTTCCTTGCATGTATTCGTTTATCATTTATTTTGTAGTCTAAGAGACATATTTTACCAGTCACTGCCTTTTAAAGGCGAAACATTCCTAGTCACAAAACCTGGAATTTATTCTCAGAGAAGAAATCAAATCTCTACATGGATAATACGACTGTGACCCTCATTTTGAGTCATGCTTGCTCGTCAGTAAGGCTAAAACTTGAACAAACATTAATTTTAATTCAGAAAACTTTGTCACTGCCTGTCTTCTCTGTCAAGACATCCATCTCTGGCAGACAGAGAACTGTATGAACAGAGTATCTTTTGTGGTGCCTTTGCTAACCAGAAAAAATGCTCTGTCCTTTCTGGTGCTTTTGGTACAAATGCATTCATCTTAGCGTTAGTCCTTAGTGTTAGTCCTAAGCTCCTTGTAATTTCCATACCTTCACTGTCTGAAAATAGGCAGCACTTTTTGCCTTGCTGTGGTCTGGAGAAGGAAACTGTTAATAGCCAGAAATCTTGTGCCCTCATAGTTCATCTCGATGTGAATTTGTTGCTAGCATTTCCGTTTATAGAACTGAGCAAAAGTATTGTACACAAGTGAAAAAAAAGAGCATCTTATTCAGCTCATTTCAACACTATTTGTGCCTTTCTTTGCTTCTCCACAGAAGACTGTTGGTGACATTAGTATATAAGTCATTAAAAGACTGGCAGGTTGAAATTTGACCTATTTAATCACTCCTTTGCTTGATACATTATTTTATACTGAAATCTGTCAATTGGAAGTTACAGCATTTCTCAGGCCTTATTGAAAACTCTGCTAAAATTTTTCTTATGTGGTTTCATTTGTTGTTCAGGTTTCATTGACTGGACTCAAGTACTATGCTTGACTTCAGCAGTTTATTTCATTTGATTCACCCCAAAGGGCCAAAGTGTTTTGCCTGCATATGATTAAATTCAAGCTGGGTCCAGCTGTCGTTTGGATGCTTAATTTACAGATTTTCTCTGAGATTCTTGCTTTACCCCTGGCATCTGTCTCAGTGTGGCTGAAGGGTAAATCTCAATACTAATTCAGAAAGGGCCTGTTTTCAGTGCAGAAAATGTCCAACCAGCAGACTCCGTACGTGACTGACAAGGGCTCAAATTCCAGTGAGCAGCCTGACCCAGCCTGTTCAGAGGGACTTTGATCAGTGCTTTGTACCGTATAAAGCTGAAGGGTGCACGCTTGCAAACGGCAGTAGAGCCAGGATGCCAGTAGGAAGCAGAGGGGGTTTTCTGGCTAATGCTCTTGTTTGGCCAGCTCTGAACCGCTATCCTACAGCCAAGCAACAAGATGCTGGCAGGCAGCAAACAGCAAAGGTCGCCACATCTGCAGTTGCTGCTTGCAATCAGCCCAATCTCTTCTGGCCTTTCACACCTCCTTTCATTCAGCCGTGTCAGGTGGGAGGAACTTTATTTATTTGCCTTTGTTTTACAAATCTGAACGCCACAGGTCAAATCCCAAAGTGTGTTGGAAGACAGACGTTTCATATGTGAATGTCACATTCAGGATAGGCTGTAAACCTGAGAGCTGAGGTATTTGGGGTTTGCCTGGCTGGGATAGTTTACTCAGGAAATGTTTAAAATCACATCTGTCATCTTAGCACTGAAGTCATTTTCTAAGCATACATCTCTTTGACTATTTCCAGTGGGCTTTTCTCGTGTTAATAGAAGTCAAAATTAATTCATATGTGAAGGATATCTACAGATTAAGAGCTGTGTATCTATATTTCTAATATGTATGTCATGTTCATGATGGATATCTTTTTCTGCAGGCATACTTCAACTAATGCCCAGTTACTTAACTCTAATTCCAGGACGCCTTTTTTCAAGTAAAAATACTGCATTCACTTGTGAAGACATATTTTTACTTTAGAATGAGCATTATATAAAGCACATGTAATATTCAGGCTACTCTTTGAAGTATTGCAATGATTTGTGTAGACCATGAATGAAACTTCTGAACCTAACACAGAGATTTCTAAGGTGTGAGAGACTGGCTGTATCTTAAAAAAAGCAAACAAAACAATTCCTAAATATTTTTACAAGAATGAAAGAATGGAAACTTTTACATAAATTAAATCATCCTCAGAAATCGAGGATTAGCAATCCAGTCAAAATAAATTGCCAAATTCTTAAGTGCAAAAAAAAATTCTGATTAGGATTTTTAATTTCTGATTAACATTATTAAAGACACAGATACTTCTTTCTCTTTGCTTTAATTGTTTTATGAATTACTCTGCATTTTACTGTTGAAATGCAAAGCCTGATCTCAAATTGGAATATATACATATATATATGTTTTATGTATATGTCAACACACATGTAAGTATACTGATAATTTAGCCTTTTTCAAACCAAATTTTCTTTTTTTGTTGTATAGTATTTCTGTAGGGAAAATCTGCTTAAGATTTAAAGTAGGAGTTCCCTAGACAGATGAATAAATGAATATTAGCTACCATGGAGAAAGAGAACAGTTTATTACTCTGAATGTAAAATTAATACTTCAGTAGAACAGTGCTGTCTTGTAATAAACATTTAAAGTAATGAACAATGCAATTAGAAGATTTTTTTCTTGAATAGTTTTTGGTCAATGGGACTTTGAATTACATTTCTTTATTATTAGCAAATCAAGACCTAATAGTCTTTATTTTAAATGAGTTAGGAAAAATGCATCATCTTGATCCAATTACATTTATGACACAAAAAAGTTTGGTTTAATATTCCAAGAAGGTAATGTACTCTGTCACTGGCCAAATTTTAGTAAAGAACCCTTGTGATATGGCTGTCTTTCTCTAAAGGCTATCAGAAAATAACAGTTTCAATGACCTTTGATGACATTTTTAATGCTGCTTTTTAGTACTTAATTTTTCCTATAAGTTCTTTGTTTATTCATTCACAATATAGGATGAAGCTGTAGCTATGGAATAGGAAAATACTTTACACAAGTATGCATAGTTTGGTACAAAAGTACTGTGGTTATTACAGTCTAATTGCTAGAAAAGGACAAAAGCAATGCATAATTAAACAAATTATTCCTCTTTCAAGCCCTCAGTCCCCACTGTAATTCTCAGAGTAAAGCAGAACCATGCGCCATCAGCCAAGCCATAGATTTTTTTATGAGGCAGGGAACAGTGAGCTCCATTAGTTCCCTGTTAAACAAAAGCAATGAAGAGACATTTGGCTAAAATTCTGTAGTAGTGCATCTCTTTTGTCTCTGATAACATTCTGGGTCTGTGATCCTCATCTTTGAAAATAAAACACCATAGATTAGTCTGGATATTTTTTAACATGTAGCTAATTAATAAAGTCAAAAATAAGTTTTAAAAACAGTTACTTTTATTTTCTCAGAGGAAAAGAGTAGTAAAAACAACCAAAGGCTATAGTCCAGGTTCATTTTATTGAAGATTATAACTTCAAGAATGTAACCTAAGTTATAAATGTTAAAATAGGAATATATACAATTACTAATTAATCTGTAAGAGATTGCATATTTATCTAGTCTCATGTTTATCTGGAGTTAGTCCTTGTGGTATGTGTCCTTTATGAAAAGAGTTATCCCTAAGATATCCCTGCAGATGCAGAAATCACTGCACTATACCCATAAGTAATTAAGTATATCTAAGTATACTAATAATGTAGTTTACAAGAAGTAAACTTTTAGGAAGTTTAATAAGAATAAAATAAGTGGCTTTCAAGATACCTAAATATTTATAGCAATCCAAAATGATTTACAAAACACAAAAGTCACTCATCAGTATAACAGCTTTGAAGCGGAGATGCAGAAGTAGCCCACTATTAAATATATGGTAATCTTCTTCCATTTGAGGGATAATATACAGAGCAAGGTGGCAAGAAGCTCTTTTCCCTCTCCTGAAGTGCAGAACAAAATCCTTTTTGGACCATGTCTTTTCTTGATTATACCTCGGATTCAGTACAACCATATACATTCAAACAATTTCAACTGTGCTTGTAAAAGCATGCAAATCTGCAACTGAAGAATTTGACAGGCAATGTGTGTGCCTGCACTGCTATAATAAAAACTAAATTTCCTCAGTGAGGAAGCTCAGTTAATCCGTTTGTGCATATAAATATGGTGGGTTTGATTTATATTTCCAAGTGCCAGTGTTTGGAGACTTTGTCTATTACCACTTTTGAGATGGTAATGAGAAAATAAGCATTTCCTTATGCTTTTACTATTTGATGTTGGGAGAGAAATGGATGGAATTATATGGACTTCCTTAAAAATTAAACCGTTACTTTCCCTTGGCTGTACAAGCTGGCTTAGCATATTGGGTTTTTTATGACCACTTGCTCTTCTTTGCCTACAAAGCTCAATGCCAGTTAGGTCTCATGAAGATCTCATACAAATTTGTATAAATTTAGCTAGCATACACAGTAGGATGCTGGTTGTTTAAAAAAAAAAAAATTAAAAAGGTTTAATTTTTTAAAATATTTTGATCTCTTTCAACTTTTTTGCTTTTTATACTGAGAAGTAAGACTTCCAGTTTTCAAGATTTTATTTTATATTTATATTTGCACACATTATAAATGTTATATTTATGTTTTACAAAATATATTTTATACACACACAGACATACATGATCAATGTAATATTCATAGACTAAGCAGTGACATTTTATAAGACTAACTGTGATATTTTTTGTTTGAGGCTCAGGATTTTTCTGAAGTGTTTTATTTGTGAAGTTAAAATTTGCTTTTTCAAGATAAAGTACTTGAATTCCTGTTTTGAAGTGTCCAGTAATTTAAAATAATTGCTCCTGGACTTCTCTTTGGGACCAGACTGCTTTTGGGCAATATATCAATAAACTTAAAGCTGGGCATTAAATCCATAATTCATTTCCAGGCAGAGATACCTGAGCTAATCTCATTGAGGGCTAAAGAAGCCTGAGGAACACTGGGTTCATTTGTCTGATTCATCTATCCAACTTAGCTCAGTCTGAGTTTGAACTAATATTAAAGAGATGAAGAAAATGTGCTTGCAGGAAAAACATACTTTTAAAAATAAAATAGATCTGGGAAAATTGCCCTGTTATAATGACAAATGTTGTCTTTCTTTCACAGGCTCATCTAGTAGCAGCTTTCGAAAAAAGCTTGGGAAATATGACAGGCCGATTGCAAAGTCTAACAATGACAGCTGAACAAAAGGTAGGTTTATCAAAGAAGATGTTTTAATGTAGGAGATAGTCAGCAAATTATGTTAGAGTTTTGTTTAAAAAACACTGAAAGGAAACAGGGACATCTGTGATAATAAGAGATTTGTCTTTATTGGTTGCTGCAATCCAATTTTCATGAATGTCCAGCAGCATCTGGAAAAAACTATGCAGCATTAGGTTTACAGAGATAGTGTCATAAAATAGTTTGAAGATAAAATCTTTTGTTCCCAGAATGTAATTAAAATATGTATGACTTTAGATTTACTCCATACTGAAAGATCCTGTAACAAAAATGTACCATAAGTTGCTGCAGTGCTTCATTCCAGCCTCCCAGCGTCCCCAGAATAATAGAATTACAGGAAACAAAGAAGTTTAAGTAGAGAAAAATAGCTCCATTTAGAAAGTTAACCAAGGTTAGGCATCCTACCCATAAGTAAACAGTTTGGGTTTTCACTGTGCTCTTTTCCCTAATGGGGGGAAAAAAACCCTAAACCTGATACGAAGAAATTTAATGTGAGTTCTTTTACCAAGCTGAGGATTAAGAGGCTGCTTAGCACCCTCCAGTATTGAACTTCTGCAACTTTCTACCCTTAGGAATTTTGAACAATGTCCTATTAAAGGAAAGGCCTCCTTGAGCCAAACTGTGAAAGAAACTGTTTATCTGTGAGCTGCTAGTCACCACTGGAGTCTGTAACTGTCTACAAAAATAACACTTCAGAGTCTGGTTGAGCACCAACAGATGAAATGTGTCAAGACTCACTGTGAACTGGATAGAAAATATTTGTATTGTTTGCTTTTGTTTCATGTTATGGGGGGGAAAGAAAGAGAACACAATTGCAATGGAATTTTCTTTAAACCAAAACTTTTAACTATTTTACAAAGTACAATTCCATAATTCAGGTTTTCTTTCCAGAAGGGGTTAAGCAGTGATATTGAAACAGATTATCTCCAAGTTTCTTTCCCAAAAGATTTAGAACTTATTCTTTTCCTCCTCTTCTCTATTGTTGCCTTTAAATTCCTTTAACCCTAATTATATAAGTACAGACTGGAAGGACAGGGATTAATAAATAAAATATTGCTTATAAAAGCAATAATAAAATATATCTTTTAATAAAAATCAGCTGTGCATTCTAATACAGAACTTCCTGCACTCAAATGCAGTAATTTTACTTCAACTTGCAGGACAATTTCTATTGAACAGGAGCTTTTTAATTAAATTGGTATTTAACAAATTTAATCTTTTGAATTCATCCATTAAACAGTAGCCTCACATATTAAAGGATGTACTTCAAATGGTTTCACTGTCTTTTGTAATAAAGTCATTGATCTTTTCCTAATTTTATATTGAATAGTTGATTGAATATTGAATATTGAATATTGAATAAAGTATGAAATATATATAAAGTATATTGAATACTTTTTTGATTACTCTGTATTTAAAATGTTTTCTTCTTAAAAATAGCATGATTGCTTTATATGGAATAAATGAAAAAGAATGTTAGTTGACTTCAATATCTTTGGAGAGAAAGTATGCATTCTTCTTATTGTTGCCCTTATGTTCACCCAAGCAGTCCCATGATCTTTAATTTGAACACTCTTCTCTTGTAATTTTTTCTTTTAGCTTAGACAAACATTGTTCTTTTGCCATTTTGATCTCTCTTTGCTCTTCCCACAGGAATCTGAGCTTATTGAGCTAAGGGAAACCATTGAAATGCTGAAAGCCCAGAATTCTGCCGCACAAGCTGCTATTCAAGGAGCCTTGAACGGCCCCGATCATACTCACAAAGGTATGGGTTTGTCATTATCAAAATAAATGTGGAATTTCTCCCCAGGAAAAAAAAGTTAAGTCATTACTTTTCTGTTGTTTGGGAGCTCTTTTGCAAGGCAAAGCACATTCTGAAGTGAATGGTAGGCATAGTTGTGGTATTTCCAGAGCTGGAAACCTTGAACAAATTTCCTGTCTACCAAAGCTCCTTTGGAGCTTTATCTTCTTAGAGCTGGGTGGCCAGGAATTCATCAAGAGTTAACTGTGTCCCTGCAATTGACTAATGAAGTACACCCAAGACACAAGTGAAGTCTTACAGTATAACATGGTTATAGCTTGGGAATCCAATCAAAGTTGTAGCTTTGTAAATTGGTGTTCTCGTTGGTAAGAGACGAAAACAGCTCCGCTCCTTCATGAGGTGCTAAATCAGTGCAGGAAAGCAGGTTTTAAATTCCAGATATCAAATTAATTTGTCATTGCAGTTAGGCTGATATTGCATGATAAATATGTACTTCAAAAGAGCCTGCTGATAAGCAACAGCAAAGGAATTACTTGAAAAAAATAATTGCAGTATTCATTTTTGAGAGTGTTATTGATCTTCCATTAGAGAGGTCATTATTTAGGTGTTTGCCTTAAGGTCATTTCACTGCATGACTTGAGTGTAGCAAAGTGAATTTCTAGGAAGTAGAAAATAATCTAAAAAGTAATTTCCCTTGGTATTAGTGAGCATGTTCTGCAAGAATAATGTGCAGTGATTAAGATATAGTTATGAGAGACTTAAGAAATTGAAACTCAGAAGCCTCACCAACCATTTTTAATATTCTCCACTTCCTGGTTATTTTGTTTCATTCATTTTTAATGAACTCCTGCCCGTTTCTTTCCATCATGGTATCTTAGAAGGTAGCATCCATTAGGGCTGCTACAAGTTGAATAATGCCTACACTCCTCAGAACTGTAGTACATGTGGCACTGATATGTAAAGTAATCCATGTGCTCAGCTATGAGGATACACATGCATAGATTGCTGGGAAGGGTTGTTGCCTTCAGGGCAAGAACAGCCTAGTTTGGAGAAGCCCCTGAGTGTTGAACTAATTGTATGCATCCCCCTTGGTCCCTATGTGGTTTCTCACAGGCTTCAGTAAGCTTGACTCTGAGCCACTGCTAACATCAATGCCATTTATGTTCATTTAGACTGCCTTTGAGGAGGCAGATGCTACATAAATACAAGAATTATTATTATATTGAAACAGAAACAGATTTCACAGCAACTTCTTCTCTTTAGATTTACGTATAAGGCGGCAACATTCTTCAGAAAGTGTTTCCAGTATCAACAGTGCTACAAGTCATTCAAGTATTGGCAGTGGTAATGATGCTGATTCTAAAAAAAAGAAGAAGAAAAACTGGGTGAGTACTCAGCAGGTTCAAGCCTATCTTTTAGCTATTATGTCATTTCCTAGTGTCTGAGTAACATAACGGTCCATTTCATCTACAATGTTCTTGTGGAGCCAGATGGATGTCAAGAAATTCCTGTGTATCCATACTGTGACACTACCAGCGAACTAAAAATTATTGAATATCAGCAGGGTTTTATTTGCTTAAGTCAGAGTAATTAAAACAAACAAAAGTACAAACAACAATTACAAGAACAAAATCAATTTAAAATAGCTGTTGTGACCAAAACCACCTCTGGGCCACATTGAAACCCTGTTTGATTTTTCTTCAGTTGGAGTTTGGTTCAAAAGGTTGACTCAAATATATTACCCAGCTATGGAGGGAGTTGAAATCTATTAAGAATTCTCACTTAAAAATAGTATGTTGTTTAAAGAAATTAGGATGTTTCTCAACTGGAACATACAAATACAACATACTGCAAAAGATTTAATTAAATACTTTCAGTAAAGAATCAGAAAATATGTTTTTATTGTTTTAAAAATATTATCTGCATAAACATTTGTTTTAAAATACTGATGAGCCTTCATTCCCTTGATTTGTAATTCCACACTCTTTCATGTTTCTGCAAGGTGAACTCTAGAGGAAGTGAGGTGAATATAAACCATGGAAAAGTTGGCATGCATCTATAAAAAACCCTATCTTGGCATGATTGCTATTTATTTTGGCAATAGGCTTTTATACCTTCTAAAACCAAATTATCCTGTATGTCTTCTCAGTTTGTCTTTATTCATTTTAATCTCAAAGTTTAGGCTATAGAAAGGGGGAGTGTAGCCAAAATCCATTTCTTTCTCATCAGACATCGTGAGCTGGAAAGGACTTAAATATTGTTTTTCATTAAGATCCATGGTCACACTCCCCACTCTCCAATTATACCATGAGAATAATGTGTTTGAAGTCCTCATTTTTTCATAGAGGAACCAGCTGGTCATTGTGTTCTGTACAGTTTTGAATCAGAACAACTTTCTGAAAGTAAAAATAAACCCTCTATTTTTCCTAAGATGAGACAAAGGTATGAACAAATGAGATAGTTAATTTTAACTGCAGACAAAACTGTTGTCATCTTGGCTTCTGAAATAAATGGCTCTTTGGCTATTCTGTCCCTTTTCAATACCGGTTACAAGCTTCTAGAAGGAAAAGGCAATGCTTGTACCTTCAGAGATCTTACCACTCTAAAGGAAACTGCAACAGTATATACCTTTCAGCTAACATTCTTCTCAATAGTACAAGGCAAACCTCATGTCCCAGCTTAGATCCTCTTGATTGTGATCCAAATCATAGCATTTGCATCGTTTGACCATTCAAAGTTTTAATGGAGAAAATAAATTGGCAAACCCTGTAAATTGGACTTGTCTTTTGATTTCAGCATTTAGTTCTGCCTGTACCTAGATGTGAAGTGGTTATTTAAAGCCACCCCTTGAAGGGAATGCCATGGCAATGGGATTCCACCGGGGCTTAATGGCTTTAAATGAGCACCCCTCCCCAATAGCTGTACCACTCGGTCCTGCACTTTTTCCATAGCATTACTTTTGCACTGCGCTGGATTAATAAAGTCAAACCAAAGCACTGTATCATGTTTTTAGAGATACTGTGTTGCATATGTTAATACCTTGCTTCTGCATACTGACCTCAGGCAGTGGCTAGGATGGCATCTGCAAACTAACTCTTCAAAACATGAGCTGCACACAAAGTACTGTGATGAGGAAAACAATCTTGTTCTGTATTTCTTTTCCAGCTAAGAAGCTCTTTCAAACAGGCCTTTGGAAAGAAAAAGTCCACCAAACCTCCTTCCTCACATTCAGACATTGAAGAGCTGACAGATTCCTCTCTTCCTTCCTCACCCAAATTGCCCCACAGCTCAGGAGAGTGTGCAGCAGCATCGATGAAACCATCACAGTCGGCATCTGCGTAAGTGTCTCTCTTGGCAAATGGGATGGGCTAGGAAACAGACCTCCTCCAGCATGGCCATTTGCAGTTCAGAAACAAGTGTCAACAGCTGTGACCTTTTAATCCTGAGCTCCATCCATTTTCCAGATTTCTCGTGAGCTTCACCATTTACACACTGGTTCTGCAGCAACTCTTTATTCAGTCATAATCTTCCCTCTTTTCACAGACTTTACGCAATATCACCTAGCTGTACAAACTTCTAAAAGCTTATGTTGTGCTCTCCCTGCACCATTAGCAACTTTATCGTATCCACTTAGTAAAGGCCAAATGCTAAAGTTTCCTTATTTCTTTTATTCATGACATTCTAAAAATACAATTTTTTTTTCCAGGTGGCTATGAATTTTTACAGTATACTCATTCCTCCTATTATTACTTTATCTACTTTGTAGCTACTGATGTATATAATTTTCAAACTATTTCCCCTCTTTTATCAGCTTGGATTTTTTGTGGGATTTTACTTTTATATATTATTTAAATCACCACCCTTAAGGTTTCAGGTCTGAGAACAAATCATCAGTCAACATCTCTCCTACTTCTTCAGTATTTTTTGAATATCTGATATGTTCTTATAGAGTTCCCAGCTCTTATTCATATTCCTCTGCTTCTTTTTTTTCATTCTGCTAAACTCATAACTCTTTCTAATATGGCGAAAACAACCTCTTTGAACCAAAAAATGCCTACTATTGATGCTAGCTTTACTTTCCTTCTCCTAATTGAGAATAATAAGGTCACAATTACTTTTTCCTTAAGGCACTCAAGGAATTCTAGTCTCATGACTGTTTTATTAGATAATAAATGGAATATGCATGGCAATAAAATTTCATTTCTTATTTGCTTAGCATAGGCAGGTATGGACACATCACAGAAAGAGCTCTACCAAAATATTCGGGAAAAAAAATCCTAGTGTATGTCTTAATTTTTAATCACATTTAAAATATTTGTGCTTGTTTTGAGTGATATTCATTATTTTTCTTCCTTTATTTGACATATATTTTATTTGCCATGAACTTCTTCATCTTCCCTTTGCTTACGATTTCTTCATATATTTTCTTGACTGAGTCTCGTGTTCTAAACCATTACCTTTACTTTCTTCCAATTGCATCTGTCTAATACGTGTGTGTGCAGGTCATCTCTATTGTGGGCATCAAAGAAAAGGCAAAACGGTCGTGTGGTCTACAAGCATAGATCCCGGTAAAACTGAGTGTGGGGCATGGAGTTGCATACCCAACTGCTGACCTGAAGAGTGCTGCATCTTCTTTTCCAAAATGCATTTGCATGCATTCTGGCAATTAAATGCTGACCTTTGGTTCTTTTTTTTTTTTAATATTAGCAGTAATAATCACAATAATAATACTTATTTTCATAAAATACTTTTCATATTGAAATTCTTCTGCAAATATTAACTATTTAAAGTCACAGTAATAAAGAACAAATAACATTTACTGAATTGACTGGAAATACTGCTTAGTGTAACAATGTAGCCAAAATTCAGTGTTTCATTTTCCACTGGTGGTTCTGATAATGATACAAAGAGGCAAGACAGTCTGACAGGAGAGCTGGACAGTTGTGGGTCCCTGAGCCAGTCATGTTTCAATCTTTTCTTACAATATAATGGTTTCTTCCCTCAAAATAAATGCTCATGAAAAATAACCACATGGTCATCCAATCTTCAAGGGAAAAACAAAAAACAAAACCAACCCACATGATTTCATAAATGGTACATTACAAAATGACAGGCTGTAGGCAAAACATCAGCGATCACAAATCAAAACCATTCCAGATCAAAATCTTCTAGACCGTAAATTCAAGGACTGTCCCTTTGTGTAATATTCATGTCAGAGAAAAATATTGATGCCTAACAAATAACAAATATCATCAGTACAGCTTAATCAGCATACTTCAGTTCTGACTATTGTTACGTAGAGAAATCATAAACTTTGTACCAAAGAAACTACGTGAGAATAAAATCCAATTAAAACCAATGGATGATACACACTCAAAAAAAGATACCAGAAAAGTAGTTAAGAATTTGTTTTTCACCATAGTGAACTAAAATAAAAAGCTATAAAGCAATCTGATGACTTCTTCTGGAGAGGGCTTTTTTTCCTTTTTTAATTTGCGGCTTGATCATTTTCATGTTTCTTTGATAAGTTTCTTTCTTCACTCATAGGTTTCACCAGCAGCAAGCATTTTTCTGTTCTTTGATATTTAATAATGACACTGCTTTGGGGAGAGAACCTTCCTTTAATCTCCTGCTTGTTTCGTGCTCCTCTTTAGGATCTGTGAGTGCACAGAGGCAGAGGCTGAAATTATTCTTCAGCTAAAAAGTGAGCTGAGAGAGAAGGAGCTAAAATTAACGGATATTCGTCTGGAAGCCCTCAGCTCTGCACACCACCTGGATCAGATCCGGGAAGCCATGAACCGCATGCAGGTCAGTGCAGTAGCTTAGGTGATGACAGAGATGCACACCAAAGGTATGACTGGTGTATTTCCTTTCCCAGTACTTTGTTTCAGGCACCAAAAAACTGTCAATACAAAGTAAATTTCTGGATTGACAGTACTTCTGAAGGATGGGTATGATAAGTATTCACCTTATAATAAAGACATTCTTAGCATGTATATTAATAGCTAAAATGTGTTTAAGAGATATGGAAGAAGACATAATCCCTGCCCAAAGAATATTTATCATCTCGAGCCTATGACTGGGGTAAGCAACATGACAGAGAAGCAGATCAAAAAGTGATTTCTACAGCATTTTAAATCCTTGAAGGGGGCCAGGATGTTATGTGCATACTCCTTCAGTATTTCTGATTCCTAACTCAGTCATGGCTTGCCAAGGCAAAGAATGTAAAATTGAACTAATTACTGTATCCAGCCTCATAAAATTTTGCTACATTGTTTTGTTACACTGCTCCAATCCCTTTGTGAACACATTTTTTCATTAGAAGATTTTCTCTTTCATGAGGCTGAAAGGAGGCAAAAAGAATGGCAGTGTTCTTCAGTGGAGCACAGAGCTTTATGGGATTTGACTCTCTTGCTTACATGGAAATGCCCAGTACCATGGTGGGTGCCCAAAAGTATTTATAATATCCACACAGCATGACATAGGTCCTTCCATGGAACTGGGCCCTTCTAGAATGGCAGCTAAGATACCTATGTCATCCCTGAAGGCACTATAAATATCTATTTGGGGAACAGAATCAAGGCCATGGGTTGGGGATTCGGGTTGAGACAGGGTTGGCTACATTTAAAAGTCTGGGAATGAGCTGCATGATAAACTTCTGTTGTAGTCAATCGAATTTTAGTCCTGTAGCAGTGAGGGCTAAAGAGCTATCCTAAAATTACCCCAAGATAGGTACAGAAGGTGAAATGGAGTTCCTTGAACATAGGCCCTTCTTACCATTTGAATCAGCTTCAAGTATTTGCGTCTGCACAGGACATGAAGGTTTAGCATTCTTCCATGGAAGACCATGTTTGTCATGCCACTGGAAACCCACATTTGCACAGCTGAATCCAGCCCAGTGCCTTGCCAGCTGAATTGCTCTGTGTTGGGTGCTTAGGTCAGGTGCACCTTTAGGCAATTTTGTGTATATGCCCATAGCAGCTGATTTCATAACTACAGAAATGGTGTGCTTGATGTCTTTTCCAGACCTCTTTGTTTGCACAGTGCCTGTATCAGTCTCTTCCAGATCTTTAAACATCTATGGTACCTGCCATCCTGCCAGGTGCTCACACCACTAGGTGCCAACATTAGTGTGGGATATTTGGCTGAACTTCAATTAGAGGGAAGACTTAGCAAGAACTGGTCCATAAGTATGGTTTTGTTTGTCCAGACATAAGTAAGGCATTGATCTCAAGGCACTGAAAGGTTTTAAGGAACTATGAGGAATAGACTACAGTTAATTGCAGCGGCGGAGAAAAGGATGTGAAGGCTCATCATCTGATTACAGTCTCATACTGGGAGATGAGTGCCTGAGCCAAGGGAACTCCCCAGAGGGAGCAGTCTGCTGTAGGCACAGTTCTCCAAAGTCTGAACTTCCTCAGATTTAGGCAGAGGCAACCAGTTGAGATGTTACTGGTAATCACCATTTCTGAAGCTCACCCAAAAGAACAGGCAGCCACCTTGCAGTTGCCAAACTGTGATATTTTAGAGGATTGATAAGGATTGGTAAGGGAAGAAAATAGGACTGGTGGAAGTGATACATTAATACTTTTGGATTCGAAGCACCTTAAATACCTAAAGCTCAGGTGAATTGAAGACTGCTAAGAGCTGTGTAATTAATCAGCATAAATTGCAGAGTGGCTCCTGATTTGAACCCTAGACTAAACTGATACACCCATCTCTTACCTTCTGTTACTATTATGCTGGTTTGTCACTTCCCTTTCACTGTCTCCTCACCTGTGTGTATGTGATCTAATCTTTTTGTAGCTGTAGCAGGGTTTTTTTATGATGCTATCTATCCCGTATGTTTTTACTTGTATAATATGGCTGTGCAGCCTCCATAAAAAAATGGGACTTTTAGCAGGGTGATAGGGAATGGAGAATTAAATTTGATGTGCAAAACCATCCGCAAGAATAAGCAGTTGCTTTGTAAGGTACTTTATGAAGTGACTAGAAGCTAGATTTAGCTGGTACCAGGCTGTTCTCAGGCTAAGTGACAGTTTTCATTTTATTATTGTACATTCAATAATCACTTGGCACCACAGAGGATTTAGCTAAAAAAATTCTAGTTGTTCTGATTCATCTGTCACTGTCTGTTTTCATCAGAGAGTTTGCTCACCACTATGTGAACAATCCTGTTTGAATGCTCAAAAAGTCTTATTTGATAGCAAGAAGGGTTATGGAACTGTTAAACTATCAACTTCTAATTTTTCATTTTTAATTAATTTCTCTGTGAAGTTACTGCTTGAATTTTGTATTCAATGGCAGTAATAATTTCCTATTAGAAACATTGACTATGCCCAGTAACTTTCTGAACTGACTGTTACCTTAGTTATTTGACAATAGAAAGTAGCTGAACAAAGCAGAGATAGCTGGGAAAATTCTAACCACACTCATATTATGGTCAAGCGTACAATAAGCACAAAAGCTTGAAGCTTATATTGTTTAGGATCTATCTTGATATAAAAGCTAAAACAAGGTTATTGGGGGCTTTTAGTAAAGGCAATCCAGTTTTCACTGTGTTCTATCTCTGCTATGATAGTGGTAAACCAGTTACCTATGTCAGGGGAACAGCATCACCAGACTAGCCACCAACATTGGTTTTCCAAAAGAATAACCTCCTATGCTTTTGTGTTGATTTCTTTTGTGTATAGAATGAAATTGAGATACTGAAAGCTGAGAATGATCGCCTAAAGGCAGAGACTGGAAATACTGGAAAGCCTGCCCGGCCATCGTCAGAGTCGTCGAGCAGCACATCGTCGTCTTCATCACGGCAGTCACTAGGACTTTCTCTGAACAATTTAAACATCACAGAATCTGTTACATCAGGTAAACATACTTTGGGCACATGCATGCCTCAGCAGTTAGTAAGAATTTTTCAGCCCCTTAATAGGCCACATAGGAGAAGCATGACTGGAAACTAAAACACCTCATATCATTCAGATTAACATCTGATATACATTCAGTAATGGAGATGAGGAAGAGTGCTGGTGGTCATGTCTGAAACAAAGCCCCTGAACAGCAGCAAAAGACTGTTCATTATGTTTGCTTTGTTCCTATTTATAACACTCTCTGCCTATGTAGTTTACTATACTCTTTGGTCATCCAGTTAACAATTTCTTTGAAAAGAAATATCTGTTGAAGTATACCTGACAGCTGTATTGATATATTCCCTTGCCGATATGGGATAAATATGAGTATAGTGTGTGAAACTTCCTTCTTTTGGTTTACAGATCTTTGATCATTCAGTTATCTCCCTTAACTTGATTTCATATTTGCAGCTAAGGCAGAAGGTGGTCTCAGTTAGCTTTATCCCTTACATTAATTTAAGTTGGTACAGCTAGCTAGCCTATGTCGGACCAAATCACCAATTATCACAGGAGCCAAACCCCTCCTAGCCTATTAGACACTCTCATTGTCTTCTGTGAATGAAGGAAAGCAAGCAGAACTTTGATCCTCATCTTGAGCATTAACATTTGATTATTTTCCATGCCATGGAGTTTATGATAATAAGCCTTCTACACTTGTTTTGATAATGTAGCCAAGAAACAGAAGTGCTGTCTCTAACATTAGAACCGGGAGTAAAGCAGGAGCCAAGCAGTGCTCATTAGCATAGATGCCACAGAAACTGTAATGCAGTCTCTGGAAGCAATAGAAATGTGGCTAATAATTGTGGACAGAGTCTAGGCAAGAGTACAGCTGGGAACATGCCAAACTGACTGTAATTTGGATTGGCAGTTAGTCATATTATCTTGCCAGTTATTGATTACATGGATATTTGAACATTTTTTCTGGTTAATATCAGATTTTGTATGAAAATTGGTTTATTTTTTATTTACATTCCACCTCTTTGAAAGGTTTAACCTTTAGCATGGAGGGCCCTGAACTAGGCCTCAACATGCAGTGAGGTGTTGCAAAAGCAGGGAGAAAAAATTTAACTGCTCACAGATCCACACATATTTAAAACAAACAAACAAACAAAAACAACAAAAAAGTAACAGCTTTTTGCAATATGATGGTTATAGAATGTCTCTCATGAGTAGCAGCCATTAGCACTTTGTTGCTTGGCACTAACTCCATCTAGATACAGGAAAAAACATGTAGGAAGAAAGATCTGAAGAAAAGGAGGGGGAACTAGATGAGAATACAATGTGTGAAGAGAAATGGGGGAAAGAAAAGGGAAGGTAAATTATAAGATAAAAGAATGAAAGTTAATCAAATCAGGAGGAAGTGTTCAGAAAAAGAATAGAAATAATAAAAGCTGGAAGAAAAAAAGAGGAAGGGGAAGAGGTAAACAGGGGAAAGGAACAGGAAGAAGAATAGGCTGACTGAGAGAAGTGGTTGGATTTGATGGTCTTAAGGGTGTTTTCCAGCCTAAATTATTCCATTATTTTGTAAACTTTATATAATTTTCTGTCTTATTGTTCTAAATGCTTTTCTCACATGCAAAGTAATTACTTTTCGTTATAAGAAATTAAATATGTAAGGATGCCTAATGAGGAGTGGAGAATTCAGTTTGATTATGAATCTAGAATTTTTGATCATTGTGGTGATCATTTTGTTGCCATGCTAGAGGACTTGGAAGGGTGACAGCTTCCCACCAAGTCTTGTGGGATTTCTGAGACAGCTGGAGTACTACTGAAAAAAAGTCCCTGAGATACTGGGAAGGTTAATCATGATGAGGATTAATCTCAGAGAATTGAGTGCTTTGGCCCTTTATATTATAAAAATACCATTGCACTTTCTGGGAGCAATGTCTCCAATCAACCATGGTCATCTGGAAATGACCAAAGCTATCCACTGTCACTTCCTGAGGGTATGGTGATACCCTCCAGATCAGTGTGAATGGCAACCTGGGAAGGGGTTTGGTGGTTACAGACACCCCTATTTCAGTCAGTCACTGGAGTAAAAGCAGCAAACAAGAACCAGGACAAGACTGACCCAGAGTGCCAGAGCTCTGAAAGGAATTGAACTGAAGTAATCATAGCATGCCTAAAAAGCAGACCTGGCAGGGGGTGATTAAACAATTAGTAACACTATGAAATAAGAAGCCCTTGGGCATCTTCTCAGCCCCTTGTATCAATGACAGAGAGAGCTCTTAGAAAGTGGAATTTGTTCTTTTGCTGCAGAGTGGTTCCTCATTCCTAAAGAATTAAAGAAGAATGAATTTAAAAGGGCTACATAAGGGTCATTTAGAGATTGAAAAATTTCAGAAGGGGATCATATCATAATTTGCCCTCAGACAAACTATAACATTATCAAGCTCTTAGATTTTCTCAAAGGTTTGTCAAATATGCCAAAACACAAGACAAGTGAGGTGAAACATTCAGTGGTGACACAGAAAATCTGTCTTCCTGGAACAAAGCAAGCAATTTATTAAAACTAACAAAAAAAGAAGCTTCTTTGCTCAATTAATTAAAAAAACCAAACAAACCAAAAACCCAACAGCAGAATCTGCATTCTAGATCTGATCTGATGTAAGTTATCAAATTTCTAACATGAAAACTTATTTTTAATACATTAATTGAAATTGTATTCATAAGCCTTCTTTGGTTTTCCATTGAACAAGTGCCTGAATCTTACTGGGACCTCATTTAATTTGGATGAAATCTGACCTTGTGCAGACTATGTCATGAAGTCGATGTTTTTCACGCTAATAACATACAGGGCTTAGGTTAGTGGATTACTGTGCTGGCCTTTGAAGAAAATGCAAATCCATAATCTCATCTAATTTTATAGTTCATTTAAATGTCTAACAGTAAAATTTCAGAGAGAACTTCTAGAAGAAAGCAGCAGTTTTATCATTTGCAATAAAGCTGTAGGCCCAGCCTTTAACAAAAATACATCTACTTTTTCATCCTAGGAGTTAATGAAGTGGTAGAAACAGAGGTGCAGAGCAGATCAAAATCACTCTTCACCTCCATGAAAAATGAAGCCTTTCCTTAGAGGAATGGCTGAAAATAGAGTCCCATATTCTGGAGGAGTCCAAAGTGCTTTCCTAGTGGGGGTGAAAAGGACTCTATCCATGCCATATATACAGAAGGCAAAGGAATCATCTGGAAAGTGAAATTAAATGCTATTTTACTTTACAGCAAAAATTTCAATGCAAGGATTTCTTGTTTTCTCTTCTTGCAACATTCTAAAGGGCACAAATGAGTGCCCAAAGACATAAATTTAATTTCGCTTTTAAAAAACATTACTTTGTGAACATACTGTAATTTTGAAAAAGTTGCAAGAGTGAAAGCAAAGTCAAGACTATAATGCAAGATTTTATTTTTTTGTGGATTCTCTATTCATTTCTACATGATTAAAACTCCTAATATTCCTGCAAAAATTGACAACTTGTAACTTTTTTTTCACCTCCAACAGAAATGGTGAATTAAGAATAAGTACAGATTATAACAATTGTAAGTTGTTGTCATGGCAGTTTTTCTTTTTAACCAAAAAATCCTTTGAACAAATATTGAACTGGTGTTGTGAACATAATTGATGTGATTTTTCAGACTGATCACTTTCCTTCTTTTAATGTAGATATTTTGTTGGATGATGTTACTGATGGAGCACTCCACAAAGAAGGTCATAGTGTCAAAATTTTAGTCACTATAAACAAAGGCTATAGTCGAGCCAAGGTAAGTGCATTACCCAGAGCAGAATTATAGCTCAAGCAAATGCTGGAATATAGTAGCTCAATTTTTTTTTCAGTATTTTAAGCCAGGAACTGAAGGGAAATATCCCATAGATAGCAGGTCTGTCATCCATGCTGAATACAGTTAGCCACACTCCATAAACTAATGCCATATGGCCTCTTTCTGCCTTTGTAGTGGCTTAGACACTACCAATTCTTAGTTTAATTAGTAGTAGGATGTCCTGGGACTTGCTATCTCTGTTTAAAAGTCATTGTAAATTAGATCTATGCATTGGTCTCCTTAGGGTGCAACTATGAATTTGCTGCTGAGAAATTGTACTGTCATGTTTTCATGTTGTGTGTTATAAAAAATTATAAATACAGTGCAACATTTATTTTTAGTCATCTCTTTAAAAACACAGATGCAGTCAAAGAGCAGAACAAGATTCTGTATTCCCTTCTTTATAAAGATGTATCAAAGTAATACAATCTATACCTACTTCTGGCACAGAGATTATTACCAAAGTTGTAACCTCTCATTCTAAATAATATTCTTGTTCTTCATTAGGAAAACTATGCATCTTCACAGAAAACTAATTAGCACCATTTTTAGTCCAGTTTCCAAAAATCTCTCTTTGCAGGATCAAAAGCCACATGCATACCTGATAGGATCAATTGGAGTCAGTGGAAAAACAAAATGGGATGTTTTAGATGGTGTAATCAGACGTCTCTTTAAGGTAAGACACTGAAAAATTGGCTTAAGTATTATTGAAATGTTCTTTTTCACTTTAGAAAATTTCCCAGTTCTTTTTTTTATGACTGTAGAGTTTTCCAAATAGCTTTCATTCAATAAATATTTTTATGTCTTACATTTTTATATAATTTCAGGAGTATATTTTTCGAGTGGATCCAACTACTAGCCTGGGTTTAAGCTCTGACTGCATTGCTAGCTATTGTATAGGGGATGTAACTAGAGCCCATAGCCTAGAAGTGCCTGAACTGCTGCCTTGTGGATATCTGGTTGGAGATAATAACGTCATCACTGTGAACCTGAAAGGTAAAACCCAAAGAATACTTCTGCAGATACTGTAGAGTTCTACACTGCAGTTCCCTATCCTTCTATGTTTATTTTTTTTACACCTGACCTTTCTCTATTGTCTCTAGTTTGAGGGCACATTTATCACATAAACTGTCTGTAAGACATTGTTTAATATCTATTGCATAGATATCTATTTGAGGGAAATCTAAGAATATCTGTCTTCCCCTGCCTGACTGCCAGACCACAACAAAGTACAGATTTCTAAACAGTGGCAAAAATCCAACCCCAAAACAGACATTACAATGAGAAATATTTATGCTTTATTCAGTTCCACAGGAAAAATTCTATACATTTCCAAAGCTCTAGGGATTTGCTATTGGAGGGGAGAGGGGGCCTTCAGGAGGACTTTACATACATTGATGTGACAACTGGTAATCCTTATGGCTGTCAATTTGACCTTTTTTTTTGTCATCGTTGCCAGTAATATCTGAAACATGTATCTTTGCCTCACTGAGCCTTCTCTTCACATTTGCTTTGATTGCATCTCTCCCACTCTTCTCAACTCACTACTGCTGTTTAATTTTTTGTGGAAGGATACCAGTATTTCTACAGTAAAGAAGCCCTTAATAGGGATTTGATTTAGAAGATTAGATTTAAGAGGTATCTTACCTTGCTTTGGGCTTAGCACTGATGCCATCAGGTGCTGGGCCAAACAGCTACCTTAGCAAGGATAAGACAGGCCATTTTTCTCTTCTTTTGTCCCCAGGAGTAGAAGAAAACAGTTTGGACAGTTTTGTGTTTGACACATTAATTCCTAAGCCAATTACCCAACGGTACTTTAATTTACTGATGGAGCATCGCAGAATTATTCTGTCGGGACCCAGTGGCACAGGAAAGACCTATTTAGCTAACAGGCTGGCTGAATATATTATAACTAAATCTGGCAGAAAAAAAACTGAGGATGCAATTGCAACTTTTAACATAGATCACAAGTCAAGCAAGGTAAGTTACAGTTGAAAACATAAGCTATTGCCCAATTTGTAGTGATGATGCAGAACAGATTCCATTAATTGGTGTACTCTTTTGCTGCTAAGATAGCATTTCTTCCTACAGGACTTCAGTCTCGAATCCCAGTGATGTACAGGGACTAGATCTTTCTGTTCTAAACAAACCATTGAAGCACTGTCAAGGAAGTCCAATTTTCCCCCTCTTGAGGAAACCCACTTTAAGTATAGATGCAGAATCCAACTCCTATCTAAATTAAATTTTTGAAGTGTCTGTAATTCCGACACACTGTCAGAAGGTTGGCTATATAGTAATACTAGTGTAACTTGCTTTTTAATGATGATAACATCAGCCTTTGTTAGCAAAGATTTCAAAGGGGTGATTTGAAATTACTCACTTGGGCTCAGTTTCCTAATCAGCACTGGAGACATACAACTGTCATGATTTCTGGTGTGCCTCGGTTAGGAAGCTGACCATACTGAAATTGCCTCACACATCATGTCACGTTCCCAGTGATTTACATAGCTCAGATTATCAGGTTTCTAGCAGGACTACTGTGCTAGCCACAGATAATACTATTCACTTGGCTGTCCTGAATTGGGTGTACTCCTAACTTGGTATCTGGGGGAAAAAAAATGAAAGGGTTTGCCCAGAGCTTTCTGATTTGCACAGAGCATAATGAATGCTAACATAAGAACGGAGAACATACAGATCCCAAAGGAGCAAAAGGACCATTCTGGCAAAAATAACTGCTTTTCACTGGCTTTATACAGAGGATTTGTGAGGCCATATACTTTGGCAGAGAATGTGTTTATTGTTATACCATACACATCTCTAAAGAAAATTGTCCCACAAAAGAGCCAGCTTTTGGATTTCTGGTGAATTGCTTTGTCTATGTGTTTTGGAGCTTGGCTGTTGTTTTTGGGATTGGATTGGTTGGGGTTTTTTCCCCTTTTTCTTTACTTCTATCGAAATCAATGTAGAATTTTTGAGTTTGTAGTAAAGAAAAAGCAACATTGTCAAATACCAAGGTTGTTTGAATAATACAGATGGTACTATTCCATGGAAGAAACCTATAATGTTCCCTGAGAGACACCTGGTCTTAAAAAGGCAAAGAAAAATCTTTCTTGAAATAAAAAATGTGCATGTTCCCATTAAAGAAGAAAAGATTCTGCTATTCCTGATCCAGAAAATAAAATGGCAATAGAAACTTTGTCCATAATACTGAGCATTTCCTACCCTGACAAAATTAGATACCTCTAGAAATACAGCTGTAAAACTTGACTGGCCCAAATTCTCAAAGCAACTGTTGACAAAAATATGAAATGTTTTGATTATAGAAAGCTCTCTTTTACTTCTGCACTAAACAGTAGCCAGACAGCTGACAGGAAAGAAGAATTTACACAAAAAAATTTATTATGAGGTGTGATAAAGCATCCCCAAGAAGGCAGGCAGATTTTCAGTGAGAGTGCTGAAAGGAGATACCTAAAGAAGTTCAATACACCGAAACTGTGTGACAGTGTGGTGGGCTTTTGATATATAAAAGTGGCATTCATAAGAACAAAGGTCCAAAAATTAATATGAGTATCTCAGCCCATTGGAAATGGCATATTTTATTGCAATGTATTTTCTTCTGGATATATTTTATCAGCAAATTTCTAAGGAATATATCCCCCAAATCAAAATGCTTCAGTCATTTGCCTTGTGTTTAGCACCTTTGTTTTTTCCTAGTGTGTGGCTTTAATGTTACCCTGTGTAAGCAGTATGTTTTCCTGTATGTGCAGATCCAGCTGAGTGATCCACAGAAGGAAAACTCTTTAGCAGTCATTTTATCTTTCTGATTTTTTTTTTTTTTTCCAGTAAAATTATATCTATGGTCTAATTGGATTAATGTTTTCTGGGCTTGGGGCGTTTTTTGTGATTTTGTTTTTGTTTTTTCTATTAATTCTGCTGAAGGATCTGCGACAATATCTAGCAAATTTAGCTGAGCAATGCAGTGCTGACAACAGTGGTGCTGACCTCCCTGTCG
The DNA here is from genome assembly GCA_013398275.1 of Promerops cafer. Lineage (NCBI taxonomy): Eukaryota > Metazoa > Chordata > Aves > Passeriformes > Nectariniidae > Promerops > Promerops cafer. The sequence continues at coordinate 1,209,824 of VZSE01002020.1, read as the reverse complement.
TCATAATTCTTGATAATCTCCACCACATCAGTTCACTGAGTGACATCTTCAATGGTTTCCTCAACTGTAAATACAATAAATGGTAGGTAGTACCTCTTCTCTCTCCTTGCACACCAGTTTTACAATTAAAACAGTAAAAGCTCCTTGTTATTTTGCAAAAAAAAAATGTCCCAGTGAAAACTTAGGCTCCCATAGGCCATCTGCAAGGCTGTTATGTGCTTCAATAATTTTAACCCGTTTCAGCCAAGAAGGTAGTTGTCTCCTTTGCTTCATTTACATGACTCCCATGCTTCTCAGTGAGATGTAAATGTACCACAAAATTTAAGAATGTACTTAGACACTTGAATGATAGTCTTATCCTTTGCACCCTGTCAGATTACACAAGCTCATTAGTACTATGAGAACAGCTTACACTTTGTAATAGGGGAATGTGGGATAAACCATGCCATACAGAAGCAGCTGTGTATCTAGCAGATTTGCCCTTCCTACAGTTTTCCTGCAGCAGTACAGAAGTACAAAGTTGGCTGACTGTCCTTTATTCTCAAGCAAGAGTAAAAAGAATGTTTTCTAGAACTTTTACTAGCCTATAACATTGTTATTTCTGCTGTAAAAGTGACATGATAGGGACTTCTCTTAAAAGAGGTCATAAAAACATTGTGTGCGATGTCTTACTCATGAGATTGACTAGTTTTTGAAATTAAAAAGCTAAGCCAACTGCCAAACGATGGATTACATTAAGACAAGGTTGCTTTATTTATTTCTTCATTACAGATGAGCACTAGTAAACTACATATGTGCAAGAGGGAAATCAGACAGGAATAAACATTTTTAAAAGGGTGCCTCAGAAATATTTTAAATTTATGACTATAGTATACCCAAAGACTCTTTTGAAATTGGCCCAGTGCAGAAATAAGAAGGAATATACTCTGAATATTTGAATGAATTCTCTCCCAAAAAATCCTGCTGCTTTTATATTTCCAGTCCCTATATTATTGGAACCATGAACCAGGGAGTTTCTTCATCACCAAATCTGGAGATGCATCACAATTTCAGGTACATTCACTCTGTATTTACTGTGGCCATGTTTGCACAGCTCCCTGCCTCTAAGCCCAGTTCTTTGACAAATATTGATCTTGTGTCTCATCACAGTAAAGTATTTCAGTTTCAGTGTCTCTCCTCTATTGATGGGTCTCTGAATGGTGTTGGGGAATGGTAAAAGAAATAAGATACTGTCTGGCACCTCTAGCAAGTTGCTGAAGATGATTGCATTCCTGCATTTCATTTGTCTTCAGCAGTGTCTTGAATTCCTGCTGGAACCTGAAATGGCTGTATTGAAACAGTGAGCAGTAATGAGGTTTATTGAAGCAGTGTTATACTTGCTGACTAATGAGACTCTGTGACATTACTTTCATCTATATGTTTAAGAGGAAATAATGTATTTGCTATTCATTGTTGCTTGACATTTATCTCTTCTACTCAGGTGGGTGCTGTGTGCTAATCACACAGAGCCTGTTAAGGGTTTCTTAGGCAGATATTTGAGAAGGAAACTGATTGAAACTGAAATAGAAAAGAACATACGCAATAATGAGCTTATGAAAATCATTGACTGGATCCCCAAAACGTGGCATCATCTCAACAGCTTCCTAGAAACGCACAGCTCTTCAGATGTAACCATTGGTGAGTCCATTGGTGGAATGGTTTGAAATAAGGATGCAGGCTGAGCATTTTAGGCATTTGTGAAGAATATATTTTTTTTAAGTTGCCATGTCTCAATGGGAAGTATTCTCAAGGGGAATTTGTTTAGTTGTCAGCAAGATTGAAAAGAAAATGGAAAGTTTAATGAGAGAGGATATATATTTCCTGGTAGTTCTTCCTTTGTTGCTAAATACTTTCAAGTAAAATATCACAATTTTTAAAACTAAATTTAAAAAAACATTTACCCCAATAGTAACTTTCCTAAGCTTAATTTTTTTATCCTGTTTTTACACTGCAGTATAATTACAGCAATAAAAACCTTTGGACCTGAGGTCTTTTAATGGAATGACTATTATAGCAAAGATGTCAGCTTTTACATAGCTTTGCCATAAAACTTGTAAGTGTTCATCAGGCCCTAAAATTGGACTAAATGACACCAGTTCATTTTTAATAACAGGAGACTGTTAGCTCCTTTATGTAGTCCTGTTTTAGTAGTCTGTTAACTTGAGCTTGTTCCAGTACTGCTCTTTTAATTTTGAGAAGATTATTTTAAATGTGTTTCCTAGTTCTACATTTTTAATGCACAACTTGACTTCTCAGGTCCCCGTCTCTTCCTCCCTTGCCCTATGGACGTTGATGGCTCCAGAGTGTGGTTCACAGACCTTTGGAACTATTCTCTGGTTCCATATCTTCTGGAAGCTGTGAGAGAAGGACTCCAAGTATGTCATTTGTTTCCTAGATATTTTTTTAATTGCTTTCAAAGGCTTTCTCCAAGCTGTTTTTTAAACAGTGCATCCTGGTATGAATGCTGTTGCATTTGCAAGAGGAAAATCTTTGGATGGGTTATAGAAGGCAGACTCAAATTCCTTTTGACCTGCTTTTACTCTGGTGTATAATTTGGCTTTGTCTGCTCCAGCACTAACATATCTTGTATTTTATGAAGGGGGTTTCTTCTCTGTGACTGGAGGAAGGTGGGTTTTTTCCATTGTTTGAAGAGTTCCCAGCGTGGCTAAATTCAGCTCACATTGTCTCCCTGAGTCAAGGCAGTCTCAGCCTACCCCTGAATGGAACAGTTAATAAGATTTACACTGGTGCCAGAAAATAGCTTTGGTCTGTGTAGTCCTCCTACCACATGTAGGTACACAGGTTTATGGGAAAAAGCTTGTAAAAAAGGATGTTTTCATAGAATCATAGAAAGGCTTGGATTGGAAGGGACCTAAAAGATCATCTAATTCCTGGCCTTGAACATTTCCAGGGACGGGGCATCCACAATTTTTCTGGGCAACTTGTTCCAGTGCCTCACCACCCTCACTGTAAATAATTTCATCCTAATGTCTAATTTAAATCTCTCCTGTCTTAGTTTAAAACCATCCTCCCCTGTCCTATCACTATCTACCCACATTAAAATGTTGTTCCCCTTCTTTTTTATGAGCCCCCTGGAAGGGTGCAATGAGATCTTCCCCAGGAGGATAACTCTCCAGGTTATACCAGAGAAGGGTAGGATTTTGGATAATTCCACATCTTTGGAGGAAATGTAACTCTTTACATTAATCCATTCTCTTTTTTTGTATTTTTTCACCCAATCTTTAATTGGCTTTCTCCCTTTTCCTTTTTTTTTTTTTT